>JAZHYW010003979.1:0-52061 GCA_037355805.1 Ixodes ricinus
GTGAGTGCGTGAGGGGCGTGAGGGGTGTGAGGGCAGTGAGTGCGTGAGGGGCGTGAGGGGTGTGAGGGCCGTGAGGGCCGTGAGGGCGGTGAGTGCGTGAGGGGTGTGAGGGCCGTGAGGGCCGTGAGGGCGGTGAGGGGCGTGAGGGGTGTGAGGGCCGTGAGTGCGTGAGGGGCGTGAGGGGTATGAGGGCCGTGAGGGCGGTGAGTGCGTGAGGGGTGTGAGGGCATGAGGGCCGTGAGGGCGGTGAGTGCGTGAGGGGCGTGAGGGGTGTGAGGGCCATGAGTGCGTGAGGGGCGTGAGGGGTATGAGGGCCGTGAGGGTGGTGAGTGCGTGAGGGGTGTGAGGGCCGTGAGGGCTGTGAGTGGCGTGAGGGGTGTGAGGACCATGAGTGCGTGAGGGGTATGAGGGACGTGAGGGCGGTGAGTGCGTGAGGGTGTGAGGCCTCCTTCAGACGGAGCAACTTGCTCAGCAATTTCGATGTTGCTGGCGGATTGTTCCCCAGCTTTCCCTAGATCGACACGAGTTGCTGAGATCGGGTCCGGCTCAAAACAAGCGAGCAACTCGGAGCAATTCGAAGACGTTGAAGCGGCTGCATCCAATCAGGGACGCGATATTTTCACGTGATGCCTCGTGCCGGTGATGATGACAACAAAAGACTTGGTTCAGGTTCGAAATTGATCGTTTTTGGAAATAAACTGTTTTAATAAACTGAGGGCGATGAGTGCGTGAGTGTGTGAGGGGTATGAGTGAGTGAGGGCGGTGAGTGCGTGAGGACCACGAGTGCGTGAGGGCCATCAGGGGTGTGAGGACGGTGAGTGAGTGAGGGGTATGAGTGCGTGAGGGGCGTGAGGAGCGTGAGGGGCGTGAGGGGCGTAAGGGCGGTGAGTGCGTGAGGGGCATGAGGGCCGTGAGGGGTGTGAGAACCATGAATGCGTGAGGGGTATGAGCGCGTGATGGGCGTGAGGACCGTGAGGGGTGTGAGGCTAGCGAGTGCGTGAAGGGCATACGTGCGTGGAGGGCGGTGAGGCGCGCGAGTACTATGAGTGCGTGAGGGGTGTAAGGACCGTAAGGGCGGTGAGGGGAGTAAAAGGCATCAGTTCGTCAGGTATCTGAGCTCAAATGAAGCGCTTCCATTTGCATGTGGGCTTTCGCGAGACGATGAGTTCTCTGTGAGGCCTGATTTCGCTTGAAGGCGTAGATAATTTGTGAGTGGTCGCGCGGGTATTGGCCCTTGGGGCCTCTCGCGGCATCTCCCGGGAAGTAAGATCGACGCTCGCCTCGCAAAAATTTCGCCGCGCGGATGCTTGGTGCGGTTTGGTTATTGGGTAACGGGTAAGAAAGAAGGAGTTTCTGCGAGCTAAGGCTCGCTGCTTGGCGATATTTGATAGCGCGGTTTGCGCAACTAGCGTTAGGTTGGCCGTTTCCTTTGTTATGCTTGACAAAAAAGGAAGCTGGGTCGGAATGGTTAAGAGTTCGCTCACTCGCCGCTTCAGACAGCGAGTCGCCGGTGAACGGGCGGCGTTTTGCTGGTTGACGGCGGATGAAAAACGGGCGCTGTGCTCTATAGTAGAAGTTACTACTTGAAGCGCTCTGACTTTAGAAATATTTGCAGACGGCGCATGCAAACTCAAGTGAACTGCGAGCAGTCGCCCTTAGCCTCTTCTCTTTTGTTCTAATTGTATAGGCTATTCGAAAAAAAAAGTACACAAGCACGACTTTGTGGACAGATATCCTCAAAACATCATGTTGATATTTTTTTTATTTTGAGCACTAGTACACTCTATCCGGTAACACAATATGAAACTTGATTTCATTATTTCTTTGCATTGAAGAATTGGGCGATCAGTTCACTGTTTATTTCGTTAAAGAGCACTGCTGAAAAATCTATAGTTGCTTCTTGTAATCGACTGATATTTATTATGTCAGTCATTCGGTCCGTACGCACTACGTTTGCTGGGAACAAAAGGTTTCGGAGTGCTGGGCCTTTGTATGCGCACCTTTCGCTTCCGGCAGAGGGTCACCTGTCGATGAGTAGACTCCGTATCCCCTCAGAAGCACTAATGCCAAAATTAGCGCTTGCAGAAAAGCCGGAATTTCTTGTGAAAACCCGCTATCTCGTAACTAAAAATTATAGAAGTGGTGTTTTAACTTCCCTCAAACACCGCGACCATTTGTAATTATGAATTTTATGAATTTATGGATTGCAAGCTTAAGTCACTCGTGATACAAATCAGCTGCACTGGGATTTGTCCACAACCAGGAATTATCTTCAAAAACATCTGGCACGTTAATTTTTTTCTTGTAGTTCTATTGCACAAGACGACAGTGCACCAATAAATTGGCTTATTATGAATCGAAAAGTCACGCAAAAATAGATAAAAATTAATAAAACCTAATTGAGATATCAGCACACGAAAGAGCAATTGAATGTAGTAGACATGAGCACATGCATAAGCGGAAAGCGTGTAAGGCTGTAGGCAAGCTGGCGTTCTTCGAGTTTTTTTTTTTTTTTTTACCCTGTCACTAGTAGCTGTACGTTGCATTTATAAAATGTATTATGCTAAGAAAAAGCTATTCAAAGACATGTATACATTTGCTAATGGTGCTGCCGACAAGATCAATGGCGAATTAGAAATTCCAGGTATGTATAGATATTGTTGAATTACGTGTAAGGTCAAACGGTAAACAACGCTCAGTACTAAGTTTTAGTTAACCCGAGATTAGGACAATTGAATCGGCACCAGAGAAGGGATGTGCGTTCCAAAGTAATGTTTCAGGTCTATAAACGTTGGGGAGTAGTACTTAGTTCGCAGTTATCCAACAGTGCCCAGCTACAGCAGAAACAACGTTGAGCGCTAGCGGCGAGACACACGCACGGTTTCATTTAGACTCAACCAGTGAGGTATGTACTCGCAATCTTTTATGTATCTCAAAATTTCACAACAATCCTTTATGAAATAAATCATAGCACTCTAGCACATTAAACAATTCTGAGCTTATATATATATATATATATATATATATATATATATATATATATATATATATATATAGATATATGTATATAATATAGCTGGAAACACCTTGATGAAAACAGCAACAACGGACGGTTTATTCTTCGACGTTTCGGCCGGAGTCCGGCGAAACGTCGAAGAATAAATCGTCCGTTGTTGCTGTTTTCATCAGGGGTTTGCTTTCTTCTCAGTTATACCCACGCCTTCGGCCCCCCGCCACCATGCCCGTTATATATATGTATATATATATATATATATATATATATATGACATGGTGTCACGTGTGTTACTGTGCACGTATTCAATGTGGGCGTGAGTGTTTGTGTTTTGTTCGTCAACACATATACATATACAGACGTGGGCAGGAGTTACACTTCTGCGGAACACTTTTTTAGGTTGTGCCACCTAGGCCTATGCGCGTGCGCGTTTGCGTAATTTGTTTGTATGTCTGTGTGCGTGTTTGTTATTTTTTCTCTCTCGCTCTTTTTTTCAAATATTGAAATAATTGTTATGGAGTAACCGACACTGTTTGTACAATGACAACATCTCCAAAAATACGCCATTTAATAAAGAAGAAAATAATCGCGAACATTTGGTCCTGCGAATAATTCACCCCATGGTAATGAATATAGAGTACACCGACCCGAATCTCGGAAGTTCGTGCTTGTGAAAATTCTTTGAAACCGGCACTTTGAGAAATTCGCGAAATAAAGTCGTTTAAAGTATACGAGTATACAGGCCTATTTTCAATGCTTGGCGTAAGTCCATGAAGCAAGCACTTCGCCGAATTTTTAGGAGGGGTCCTTTCATATAAAACATAATTATAGTCGAGATTTAGTCAAAATAAATAAATTTATCATAAATGTGCGCGGTCAAATTTGCACGTAGTATAGTCATCGCTACCAGTCAACTCAAAATTTGAGTAGTCCTCGTAAAAAAATAACCCGGGAGCGCTTTCCTTCCTACCGGTAGCGCGAGCCGAAATACAACAATTGCACGACTGGTAGGAAAACAGTGGGAACGATATGAAAAGAATCGGGAATGTTGATGAGGGTAGAAAGTTGGGCAAGTTAGTGATTCATAATGATTAAAAAGCGCAAAAAGACGACGGACACAGAAGAAGACACAGACACAGCGCGCCGGTCCCAACAAGTTTGTTGGGGATCGGAAATGTTTTCTTTTCTTGGGGATCCCCCAAAGAGATGAAAAACCTGACGGGCTGTCATGACTTCAGCTCGGAGGTTCTCGAAAAAGTAAAATACATTTAATATTTACCGTCGTATTTTTTTTTTTCAACTGGATGAAATTATATTTGTAAAATGTGTAACCCTTGTCGTAGTAAGCACAGCAGAAAAAGACAACAGCAGAAACATATATGCACAAAGATATAATAAAAACTGAATTTCGATGCTTAAAAAATCAAAGCCGCTTTTTCATGCTGGACAGTGTTGAGTAAATAGAGCTAAGTATAATAAATATAAAAGCAAACCGAACTAAAAAAGAAAAAAAAGCTTATAAAAGGCGCGTCTTTCTCGGCCACTTGGCCAAGGTGCAAAATGAGTCGAAGGGAAACAAACCAAAAGATAAAGCATTCCCTCCCGAGGGCCGCAGCGCCTTGGTGTCTGGTGACCGAGCGGCGGAGCGGCGGAGGACGGCGCCGGCTATTTTTCAAGCGCACATGCACGCCGACGGTGGCGACTCGCGCCTCCGCGCACAACACCAGCGTCAACGCACCAACTGCGGTGACAGCACAAACTATTTTTGAGTTTGAGTGACGACCTACCATCAGTTATGCAAAATTATGGATAAATTGACTATCGATACTAGCGATAGTTTTACGATAGTCGACTATCAACTGTTTTACTATGGTCGACCGTTGATAGTCGCTATGAATAGTACTATCGATAGTTTTCCGATAGTCAACTATCGATAGTACTATTTATAGTTTTACGATAGTCGACTATTGATAGCACTTTCAAAAGTATTTTTGATAATGTAACTTAGATACTACTTCAGAAGTATACTCTTTATATAGTTTTCCGAAAGTACTATCGATAGTTCTTCAGAAGTATAGTGTTGATAGTTTTTCGGAAGTGCTCTCGACAGCTTTCCAGAAGTGCACTGTTGATAGTTTCTCGATGATTTACTGTCATTATTTTTACAACCGTATTTGTATCGTTTTTCTATAGTTTTTTTTTTGTTCCTTGATAAGCCTGCTGAAGGCTCCCGTCGTGAATTCTTATGAGCTTTGGAATATTTCCTGGGTTGCCAAACGCAACCCAGGAAATATTTGACATTTTCAATTACTATTACCAACGTTACTCAAATCTATTATCAATGGTACAGTATCAATAGTTTTCAATAATTGAGTGCCGATAGCACGCAATCGATATTTTTGCGGTAGTCGACCATCGATAGTGTCATCGATAGTTTTTACGGCACTCGGCTCCGGATGTATTGATAGTGTATACATATGTACCGACAGTCAACCAACGATCGCATACTATTGATAGTTTTATAATGTATTCTCTTGACAGTACAGGGTTTCAGTAGATTGTGTTCGCACTCCGATAACGATAGGATGCGGGCGCAAACGCAGTTGTCGGTTGTCTATGTAGCGCGTATCGCTATCAGAGCTGCAGAAATATCTGCTGAAAAATATACAAATCCACCTGTTCACAGACTGCACTCAGGTGAAGTCCCTATATGATATTCACTGGTAACAAAAAGCAAATCGAGGTTCTTTACACCGAGGCCCTTAAGCGCCTTATCGGTCCGCCAACGAAACCGCGCCGCGCACGTCATCAAGAATACTTGCACGGCTCTACAAAGAGACGACGGGACCGCCGTAACGATACGATGGATCCTGGGACACGATGCGCACCCCGGCAACGAGCGGACCCACGAGCTGGCGAGCGAGGCTTCACAACACCGCTCCCGGCACGGGGACCCGACGTGGCTGACACACTTCCAAAGACCCCAAGGAGCGCTGGAGCCGCCGCCAACGAAGACGGCAGGGCCTGCTTCCTACAATCATACCTTGGCAAACCTCACTCATGAGGGCACTCACTCACCCTCACTCACCCTCATCCTCACAGGTGAGGTGAGGGTGAGTGAGTTTCTGAACCAGGAAAATTCATGAGTGTGAGGGTGAGTGAGGGCCGTGAGGGCCGTGAGGGCTGTGAGGGCCGTGAGTGCGTGAGGGTCGTGAGGGCGGTGAGTGCGTGAGGGGCGTGAGGGCCATGAGTGCGTGAGGGGCGTGAGGGGCGTGAGGGCCATGAGTGCGTGAGGGGCGTGAGGAGCGTGAGGGCTGTGAGGGCGTGAGGGGTGTGAGGGCCGTGAGGGCGGTGAGTGCGTGAGGGGCGTGAGGGCCATGAGTGCGTGAGGGGCGTGAGGGCTGTGAGGACCGTGAGTGCGTGAGGGGTGTGAGGGCCGTGAGGGCGGTGAGTGCATGAGGGGCGTGAGGGTGAGTGAGGGTGAGTGAAGGGCTGAAGGTGAGTGTGAGTGTGAGTGTGAGGGTGAGTGAGGGGATGAGGGTGAGTGTAGCTGTGAGGGTGAGGGTGAGTGAGGGGCTGACGTGAGTGTGGCTGTGAGGGTGAGGGTGAGTGAGGGCGACCTAAAATGCCGACCTCTGGTCATAACTGGCTCTTTCTTCTTGAATTCAGAAGGTACATTTTGAGACGTCCACAACCCACTCTGAACACCGCCTGAGACAAGCAATCAACAAATATGTCGCCGACCGATTATTCGGATATGACTGGGATCACGCAAAAGTCCGAATAAACGAGCAGTCCGAAAAAGATTAATTCAGCCAAAAAAATTAAAGCCGTTTACAACTCCCTGTGATGCTGAATTAGAGTGCAGCTCTTGAGGAGGAGGAGGGAAGGGGACCGGAGGCAGGTGACTCAGGGGGGTGACCCTCAGGCGTGGGACCTGGGGGTCATGTGACCTGGGGATCACGTGACCTGGGGGGATACGTGACCTTGGGGGAAGGGGGTGTCACATGACGATGACGTCATCAGTGACGTCATGAGTGATGATGACGATGCGGATGCCGCATGACGTCCATCCGCATCGGCATCATCACTGGTGACGTCACTGATGACGTCATCGTCAGACCTCGCCTCCCCTCCCCCCCGAGGTCACGTACAGAACCCAGCACAAAACAAAAGCGCCAAGCAAATCAACCTCAATTGCGGGGAAAAGAGACAATGAATCCGATTATAGCCTCAATCCAGTTACTGTATTGCATGGACAGCACCTCCTGGCATAGAAAATGTGTAGAACGCGGTGTTGAGGCTACGGGCCAAACCGAAACAAACAAAAATGGCAGCAGTTCGGCTTGCAGTGGCCGCTAAAAGGCAAAGAAAATTGAGCGATGAGGTTTACCTTGTCCAGATTTTATGTTACCATTATACATTCTATACGGGGCGAGTGGGTTCCATAAAATTCTCCAAATGATAGGGATTGTCCGAAATTTCGGTGTCCGAAAAATCTGTCGGCAAATACTCATGCCAACGGAGATTAACTTTTGTAACATAAGAAACTGATGTTGCGAAATGTCCGACTCCCGAGTTTATGAGGTCATTGGACTAGACTTGGTGCCACTGTTTCTTAAAACACCTGCACCATCAGCACCCGATTATAATCCAGAGGTATCGGCATGCAGCGGACTGGTTTCACACGTCCAATTCGTCGCACTAAACTTGTGGACGAACTGCCTCACGCAACAAACTTCCTCGTCAGCCCCTCGGGGTTCGGCACAATGCCGTTTGACCGTGTTTATGTTTTTCTCTGAGGTACGAATAGAAACAGTGCCATGGTTTGTTTGTATTCCCATTTTGGTCCATGCTTTAGGCGCCATTTCTTTTACCTGGAAGAGAAGTTGCCATGGCATGCTGCAGGTTCAGAAAAGCAGGACAAGCCCCTGCGCCAAAAACTTGCCATGACTGCTGGTTTCCTCCTCCCCAGCATTCAGTCTACTAAGTGGAAAGGTTGGAGGACCTTGTGGGAGAAGCTTGTCCCGCTATTCTTAAACCAAACGACTTACCTCGCACCCTTTGTGCACAACACCCTCGTTTGACACCCTCCAAATAGACTCACCTTTGGTTCAGAGCCGAAGGCGCTCTTGAAAGGGTCCCCGGCAAAGGGATCGTCGACCACACCGCTTTTGAAGGGGTCAGCTGTGAAGAACACAAAGACCGGTCGTTTGGGTTTGCCACCAACTGGAGTCACTAAAAAACTGTGCTCAAAATACTGGCTTGGAAGAGGTTATAATGGGCAGGGGGTGGCATTTGTATTTTTTATATATGGTGCGAAGTCTAACGAAAGTAGGCAAAACAACCGCATCGGCGCTTAGAGCAGCACTGGTATTTTTCGCAGAAATTACTATTCTGAAATCTGGCTTTTATGAATGGTGCACAGGAGTTCAGACATTGTTTCACTCCGTTGTGAACCGTTTTAGCAAGAGAGGAGACAGAAAGTAATTACTGCATTTTCTGCCAGGCAAGCCGTAAAAGGTTGTCTGGCCACGATGGTACTAGGCAGCAACAAAAAATGTGGGGTGCACGTTTTTAATTTTTTTGCCCAATCCCTTAAAGGACTTCCTGGCAACATCCCACACTGCCTGGTGACAGCTACAAATATGCGGAGGAAGGATCTTGGCTTAGTAGGGTAGGGGGAGCAATCGTGTGTTTTGGTTTTTAGGGTAGGTGGTGCAAGATACCGCCCTTTATAGAAAGTACAGCCTTTAACGTCCATCCATTGATCCATCCCTGAGTGAAGTGTCATTAGTCTAAGGTTCAGATTCCTGCAAACACAGAGGTTCCCCAAGTGCCCTCGTCAGTTTCTCAGGCTCCGAAAATCCCTCGACCGTCCCTGTCCTTAAGTGAAGCGTTCTCTACAGTTTCTGAAAAACTGAAAGACTAAACATAACTGCAAAAATGAACCTGGAAACTGGGCTGAGAGGCTATAGGAGAGAGGCAGATATACAGTGAAACCCGTTTAGAACGAACCCACGTACAGCAAATTATTGTCGATATCGAACTCACAGGAAAATTTAAGTGAAAATGCATGTAAAACATACCTTTTATAACGAACAACATATTGGCTATATCGAACTTTTCCCCCGGGAAGGCTTCCAAAACGCGCAAACAATCATCTTCTAGCCTGTCCTCCCCCCCACCCTCTCCCCCAACCAAGAAAAAGAAAGTAGGAAAGAAAGAAAATTTTAAAAGCTTAAGTTGCCAAGAAAACTGCGCGAAGAAAAGATTCAGAAGAGGAGAAAGCTAAAAATACACTCTGCACCTGCGCACAGAAAACAAATTCTCATCCCAAAACGGTTGCCCATGAAGAGAAGCGATTCAGAAGGGGAGATAAGCTAAACAAAACACCTCTACACGGATGCAAAAAAAAGAAAAAAAATCTTTTAGCACGTTGTTACAAGGCGGAAGCGAAGAGATGAGAAAGAAAGAGAAGCTCTCGCTTTACAACGAACGCATCGTGGAAGTTCGTTGTAAATGTTTTTTTTCTATATCGAATTACTTGCTATATCGAACTGATCGTAGCGTTTCCTGCTGTTCGTTATAAACGGGTTTGACTGTAATTGCATGCACGACCGTAGACAAAAATACACTGGCGTTACACATGTTCTGCGAGTAATGACCAAGACTGATATCGTACCAGCTTTGAAAGGGTCTTCCCCAGCGAAAGGATCTCCCATGAAGCCATTCATGTCACTGAAGGGGTCCTTGCTCTTGAAAGGATCGTCCTGCAAAAAAATATGATGCACCAAGTGTCATGCCATGTGCCAGATGTGTCATATCATCATTTGTTGCTACAGTGCATGTCCCAATGTAATCTATCACGTAATGCGCAACAGCATGTGTCCAAATGTCAAGTGCCGCATCATGTGTGCCAAGATGTGCTACAATATCGCCACGTGCTGTTTTGTTTGGCTTGGTCTACGTATGCATTGTCATCTTGCTTTTAACTGTCACTTCTCATCTTTTCTATCTGTGCGGTGCTAGAGCGCCTGTTACCACTTATTGCCAATCATAAATCCCGGGCAGTAAGTTAAGAAACCGATTTATGCGGTCAGTTTAAGGTGTGTTCAATCCATATCGCCCACGTCGCAGTTTGTGAATAAACTGTCAGATGACACTTCTTACAAAGTCCATTACTCCTAGGTACCAGCTTATTTGCGGATGGTTCAAGGTAGAGAGATGGTCTCAATGTGCCCTCGCAGCTTGCATTACCGTATTTAGTCGCAGAATGAACGCACTTTTTTCCCGAGAAAATCGAG
Source organism: Ixodes ricinus (assembly GCA_037355805.1). Classification (NCBI taxonomy): domain Eukaryota; kingdom Metazoa; phylum Arthropoda; class Arachnida; order Ixodida; family Ixodidae; genus Ixodes; species Ixodes ricinus. The sequence goes on from JAZHYW010003979.1 coordinate 10,321, forward strand.
GCAAAGTTGGGGGTGTGTTCATTACGCGAGGTAACATTTTTGCGTCCGTATTTACTCGCATAATGAACGGACCTTTTATCCCGCAAAAATCGACGTAACTTCTTATCTCTTTGCGCGCGGCGACTCAAAGCCAAACTGCGATGCGCAAAAAAAAAAAAGCCCCTCTCCATGTTTTTTTTTCCTGCTTCGGTGTATATTTTTTCTCCCGTCTTTCGCAAGTTGTTTTGTTTGCCCACGCTGCCCATGCTTTCGCGACTTTGCTGCACCAGAGTAGAAAAGTGCGTTCATTTCGAAGGCTTCTGCGCTTCTCTTTCCAAAGTGCGACGAGGAGGCGAGGGCAGGATCTTCATCATGTGCGCTTTGCTTGGGCGAGGGCTTCTCTTTCTTATCTCTTTGCGCACGGTGCGCGACTCCTGTAACCAAACTCAGCGTCGTGCGAAAAAAAGAAAAAAAGAAAAGCTCCTCTTTATGTTTTTTTTTCTTTTAATTCCGTGGATATTTTTTTTTGCCCTCTTTCGCAAGTTGTTTTGCTTGCTTAGGCGAGGGCTTCACCGCTCTCTTTCCTATCTTCTTGCGCGCGGCGCGCAACCCCAAAACCAAACTGCGCTGTGCAAAAAAAAAAAAAAATCTTTTTTTTTGGTTTTGTGGATTTTTTCTTTTTTTTTTTGCTGCCTTTCGCAAGCTGTTTTGTTTCGCTTTGCTGAGGCGAGGACTTCTCTGCTTCTCTTTCTTAACTCCTTGCGCGCCAACCCAAATTCCAAACTGCGCTGTGCAAAAAAAAATATATATATATTTATGCTTTTTTTGTTTGCTTCCGTTGGATCTTTTTTTATTTTTTAACGCCTTTTACAAGGCGTTTTGTTTGCTCACGCTGCCCATGCATTCGCGACCTCGCTGCACCAGGGTAGAAAAGTGCGTTCATTTCGCGCGCGGGTGGAGGGAAGGAGTCAAAATTTTGACGTCCGAGTTGGGGGTGGGTTTATTACGCGAGTGAAAAAAAAGTCGAAATTTTGAGAGCCGACTTGGGGGTGCGTTTATTACGCGAGTGCGTTCATTGTGCGAGTAAATACGGTATAGTGTTGAGCATATGATGCCATTCCGAACTGCCTCAAAGGCACGGCAAGTGTAACACTGTTGGCAGCAATTTAAAGGCTCACAAAGAAGAGGCTCACATGCACAGAAGTGATCTTTCACACAAAATCGTCAGCCGCTTTTTGAAACTAAACGCTTATATGAACACTATTTCCTGCATCACTCAAAACTCTTTTTTTAATTAAACTGACAATCTGTGTGGTTTCATGAGTGAATCCACCACCATCTTTTTTTAGTTCCTTCCTAAATTTAGTTATTATAGTTATACAGTGGTTACTAAGAACTAATCAATCCATGGTTTATATTAACATTGAGAATAGCAGAAACAAACAAAAAATCAGGACATATGTTGTTTTTGCCTCATCTTAAAATGTAAGGAGCCAGGGGAATGCCACGAAAACACGAGGCAGTCTGAAGGAAGGCAATGCGTGTGTCACCAGCTAATCAATCAATCAATCACCTTGATTTCTTCCTCGGGCACACTGACAAAGCTAGAGTGGCTGCTTCCATCCTGCCAAACAAAAAACAAAGCAGAACAACACAAATAAACACAATTTCTTAGAAAAAAAAAAGAAATGCATGCAAAGATTAAAAGACAGGAGATTGAATCCAATGATAAATAAAAAAAGTCAGACTCCCCAAAATAAATTAAAATGAAAAAAAAAGTAAAATGAACTCAATTAAAAAGAAAAAAGAAAAGCAAAAACTGAAGAAACAAGGAAAAAAAAAAAGATTGAGTTGAAGGATAAATAAATAGAAAAGTCAGGCACCTAAAATGTAAACAAAGATTGGACAAAAGCAATAACCAAAACAATAAAGAAAAAACAACAACAATAAAACTGCTCATCTTTCATGTATCCCAAAGGCACTCCAAATCATTTATAGTTCCTCCGTAAGGTCACGTTATCCAACGCCAGGGTAGGTCATGTCTCACAATGTTGCATTACCATGCAAGTATAGTTCATAGTGTTACGTCACATAACAGATACCAGTGTCATGTGACATCATCTATGACGGCCACCGCACTCATGATGTCACCATCGAGGCTACATCCCGTGGACACAAAAGTGCCAAGAGCTGGACCTATACATGCTATACATTTCAAAAACTAGACATCCCTGGAACTCACACATAAAACAAACAACAACGCTAGTTTGGGCATAACCCAGCTTGCTATGGATCAGTTAGCATAGGCTGCTTGGATCACGTGAGGCCACATGAGGGAAAAAGAAAAGGACCTACATCTTCAATCAGCTCTCCAAAATTTTCTAACAATTGCCTCGGCTGTGCGAGATTGTCCTAAAAACTCCTACGAGACATTCTAAAACCTCCACAGGCCCGCAAAGGCCTCCTAGCATTTCCTGCAACTGCTGAGGTTCTCCAATAATTACCCAAATCTACTAATACAGACATACCAACAACATTCCAGATGTATAAAACAATCCTCTCAACATAACGTGGCTCACAAAATCCTTAGCGAGTCCCCTATGAGTTGCTTCAATTTGGCATCACTGGGATTCTCCAGCAGTTTCCCAAAATGCACTAATGTTTGCCCACACCAACAATGCCTCATTCTGAGATTTAACCAGACTCCAATCCCCAAATCTTTCGCCATTTGCCAGACAATCGGATAACTTGTCACCTAGAACAATGAAACGAGAGGACAAAGGTGGCTCTGCTCCTTAAAAAGGAAGCACTAACGATTCACAACTTCATTAATCGAAGAAGGTATTTACTCTACTGATGGAATCGCAACCTTCATACTTGTTACATTGGATGCCTTCCTTCGTACTGATCTTTTATCCGTTACGCAAATGAGTTTGGCAAAAGACCTGACTCAGAGTGAAGATAGACCACACAACTAGATGTCTCCTGCTGCATAGCATAATTCTTCATCGAGGGCAGGTTACGGGTGTTAACTGTAGCTGGCAAGAACCCTCGGACAAATGCTTTCTAAGCACCTTGCCCAAGGGTGAAAAGAGTGCTTTGGAAGGTCCATGGATAGATGGACGGATGGATGGACATTCATCCATCTATTCATGGATCTTCCAAGAACCTAGACTAAATAAAAAAAAAATGCTCACATACTAATAAGCGACAGTGGGGGTAGGACCCAGTAAAACATAATGCAGCAACAATCAGGTAACTGTAGCTATCTGATCAACGCATGGGGGCACTGAATTCAGAGAAATCTCACACTGCTTATTGGCGACGTCTGCAATATCGACGGCACCTGGCGGCTAGAACAGAAAGCTGCGGCTGCAGGTCCTCTGCCACCTCTCTCTCGAGGGACGAAGCCGTAAAAGTAGGTTAAAAATACTTGCAATGAAAATCACCAATAGGTGGCCAAAAACAAGCCCCTAGTTCTCTCATTTTGTTCTCCGTGACTGACCGTGTTGGACAGCTGCTGGTACTCCGGTTCAGGAAGTCCAGCGAGGAACTGGTCGTCGCGAAGGAGTGACTCTGGCACCAGGCCGGGGTCGCCGGCCTGGAGGGCGCGGTCAACTTGGGACACCCATGTCTTCAGCTGCACATGCTGCTCCTCCAGTGCCACCTGCTTTGCCTTTACCTGCCAGGAACAAGAGGGTGGTGTCAGCTTTGAGGCAAGCAAAGAAGTCTATCCCAGAGAAGCCAGTCCAAAACGTGCTAAAGGCCTGTTCACACACTTGCAACTTCCTAGAACCGAGAGCCGCAAAACCTCTTAAATTCTCTTACGACGAGAGAATGCGTCGGCACGCTGGCGCCATCTATGCGGTGACTATGGAGCTGCATTTCACTGGAGCGCATGTTTTGTGGTATTTGCAAGGTCAAATGTATGTACTACCTATGAAAAATGGTCGTTTAGAACATAAACAAAAGTTTTTCAAGCCAAAAAGAAAAAAAAATGATGTACGTACAAATATAAATTATATGGAACCGCCAAGTGTTCCACGGCTCCCCGATAAGTGGCGCGAGCATGTTCTCTTGTCGCGAGAGATTTCAAGTAGTTTCAACGCACACGGTTCTAAGAAGTCGCAAGTGTGTGAATGAGCCTTAAGAAGACATTTAAAGATCAGACAAGCCAAGAAGCCAATCCAAGGCATGCTAAGCCAATCAAAGATCAGACAAGCCAAGAAGTCAATCCAAGGCAAAACAAGATGCTAATTCCAAGACAAGAAGACAATCAAAGACAATGATAAGACTAGAGTCGCTGAATGTTCCCAAAGTACCGAAACTCACAAGCTTCGCTTCGAAACCGAGTCGCGGCGCAGCACAATCCCCAACATGGCGCTGCCCATGTTGGGGATCGCATACAGTTGTGCAGTCAATGCGAAGTGCGTACGGTGTAGCGTTCATTCTCGTGTGAACTCTTCAATCCACGTTTTTGGTCCGTGGCGACGCTGGTTTGTTTTCATTAAAGTTCCTTCCTTTGTTTTGAGCGGTGCGTGACTTGCTCCTCGCTGTCTCGTCTCTCAATCTCTCGCCTTGAAACGCATCAATGTTGGGTGTTAGGCTTAGCGTCCGAGGCGTAGAGTTTGAAATGCAGCACCAGCGCAACCGGAGTGAGCAAACGAGCCGGGAATCTTCTTTAGCAAACCAGAGTAGCGGCTACTTGATACAAAAGAAAATCTAGAGAAAATCAATGCACCTTCCGTTCGGTCCTAACTCATCAATGCCCATAGCTCCCACCCATGCATACCTGTCGTAGCCGTGGTAATGTGAAAACGTTTTATGTACTTTTTTTTTTCGGGGGGGGGGGGTCTATCTCCAAACTGGCTGACTGATAACTTCCGCTACGAGTTAAACCAGCCAATCAGAACTGGATTCTGCGGGGATTGACTTTTGGTAAGCAGACTGAATGGAATTCAGTACTCTGGGGACATTCAATGACTCTAGACAAGACAAGATGCGAATTCCAAGACAAGAAGCAAATCAAGGAAAAGAAGCAAATCAAGGAAAAGAAGACAATCCAAGGCGAGCCGAGAAGACAACACAAGACAAGACAAAGTGCCAATCCATGAAAAAGCGGGAGGCATACCTGGCTGATCTGCAGCTGTGTGTCCTGCTGCGTCTGGCCCAGAGAGAGCAGCAGGGCCTTCTTGCTGTCAATCTCGGCTTGGAGCCCACACTCCTCTTGACACAGGCCCTTGAGTTCTGCTCGCTTCTGCTCCAGCTCCTTCTCTTGCTCCTAGGTAAGAAAGACAGACCATTAAGAGACCATAGGCCAAAGAAAAGTGAGACACCACAGAAAATAGAGTAACCAGAGACCATGACCCACAGGAACTACAGGAAAGAAACCGTGGACCACGGAAAAGGAAAAATGGTAGACCGTAGACCACAAAAACCATAGAAAAGAGAGAAGCCATGGGCCACAGAAAGCGTATACGAAATGAGAAATCAACATCTATAGAAAAGTCATAGAGAGACCATAGATCACAGGAAATGAAGAAACCATAGACCACAGAAACAAGAAAAACATACACCGCAGACCATATGGAACGCATATAAGAGGGAAAAACAATGGACTTCAGAGAGGTCATAAAGGGACCATAGACCAGAGAAAAATTGCAGACCATGGAAACGAGAAAAATTGCAGACCATGGAAACTATAGAATAGGAAGAAACCATAGACCACAGAAAGGATGTAGAAAACGTAAACAAAAACCATAGAAAAGGGAGAAACCAGAGACTTAAACACTAGTTATCGAAGCTTTCTAATGTGCATTGACATTAAGGCCCAACCGCTACCCGTGCCCAATGCTTGAGCACAGGGGTCCTAATCTGGACACTTGGTGGAAAAGTCGGCGAGAAATTCGGCGGCTATGATTGGCCGGCGCCAAGGTCAAGTGTGGCGTTGGCCAATCGCGGCCGCCAGATTTCTTGCCGTCGCTTTTGCCAAGCGTCCAGCTTAGAGCCCCAGGTCAGATTGGGAATGTCTTTGCAGCAGTAGCATTGTTGCTACGTTTCAAAGTCAACATTAAAGAGGCACAATGACGTCAACTTGCACAGTCTCCTTAAACTGATTATTGGTGCCCCTGTGGATGTCCTTATATTCCCATAAATTTTAAAGATCATGAGATGCGCAAGTCCTAGACCTATATAAAATGACTGCAAACACAGAGCTTAAAAGATCAGTTAAACTAACTTCAAAACCCCCCAATTTCACTTGAAGTAACCTCCAATTTGCAAGCAAACGCGGATAGACAAAAGCTTTCTTGCAGAGGCGGGCATAAACCATGCTTGAAGTACCACCTATACCTATGGAAAGAGGCAGTTAAAATGACCAGAGAATCACATTTCAGAAATGAATCATACCTAGTTCTACACTTGCTTTGAAATGAATCAGCAGCTTGACCAACCTACTTAAAAGCTTCGGACATGCTCAAATCAATCTATTTTCGGGAAAGTCAAATCGACATAAACTGTCAGTTTAACGAAATTATTACCAAAATATAAAATTTTAACTATAAAAAAAAATCGTCGCCCCCAGCAACATGGTATAAGGACAGGGGCGGATCCAGAACTCCGTTTTGGGGGGGGGGGGGGGGCGGAAAATTTGTACGGATACTATTCTCCCATTCTTTCTTGTGCGCCGGCGGGTCCACCCATGTCAAATTGCGCTTCGAGAAGGGGGAGGGAGGGGGGTCGACTTCGTTTGGGGGGGCGACCGCCCCGGTGCGCCCCTTGGATCCGCCACTGTATAAGGAACACTGATAACATTTGTGAAAGGAGTTTTCTTCCCTTTCAGTCTTTTCCTTAATGCCCCACCATCGGCTACAAACTTGGATAATAAAAGAACACACTCTGGTCTCAGTTTGTCCCAGCCTATTTTAATAAAGAATAACATTCTTAACCCTGAAAATAACCTCAAGGTAATTTTTACTCTCTTGACAACTATAAAAAATACATTTCGCAGCTGTAACTCTAAATCTGAAAGGCAAGACATCGCTTTTAAAGATCGTAAATTGCGAGACTACACTATGTAAAAAAACCATCGGACCAGGATTAAAAAAAAGACGAGAAGGAAGCGGGCAGAGGTTATCTTTAAAATCAATCTTCAGATGCAAAAAAAAAAAAAAAAGATATATCTTTTTTGAGTGTAGAAAATGTGGTCTGCGTACCTGAGTTCGCTGAAAATGCAAAAGAAAAAACGTAAAACAGTACACTAAAAAATATAGTGTCAGCATCCCCCCAAGTTAGGATGGGGAACAAGTTATTGTTCCCCATCCTAGGCTCCCGGTGAATTTGCTCGAATTGGGACTGCCAGACGCCCCTTGTGGAAACCCTAAAAGGTAGAGGCTCGGGCGGGAAGCGTGGTGAAAACGTATACTGCATGATGCTGCTAGTGCAAACACAACATCAATACTTTTGCATTTCATTGACACACGTCACCGATGAGCCTCAAATGTTACCGCTAAGGTCAACGCCCCAAATCAGGACTTTTTGCCACACGGGTGGTTTTGATAACTGCCTTCCAATTCTAAAATAAAAATAGTAAAAAAATCAGCAGAACCCATCCTTTGGGAATGATTATCTACGTTAATGCGAATAGCATCAAACGGTGCGGAGTTATGCGCGTTCGTCAGGTGGCCGGCACACTCTAGATACGCCAGCCCACTCTTGAGGCGATTCTAAATTTGTTGACACTTTCACAGCCCTGCGCACGATCTCCGCAGCCCAGCACGTGCGTTTGTGTCACTTAGGAAGGCGAGCAAAGCACGCGCCATACGCACAAACACTCAAAATGGTACCGACCAGACTTTCTGGCGTCTCAGCTAGTCTCAACCAACGGTACTCTAAACGGTTGTTTATATCTTTACCATAGGACGCGCTTTACAGCGCTGTCACAGCTACCGGTGCGCGCGCGTTCCATGCACGAGGGCTCATTCCGCTCTCGTGAGGGTGAGCGCGGCCGCTACATCACCCTCTCCCGAGCGCGGGAGAGGGTGAGCTAGGGGCCGTGCTAAGCCTCACGAGAGCGGAATGAGCCCTCGTGCATGGGGCGCGCGCGATGGTAAAGATAAAAAGAGGTGTTTAGAGTGGGTTGAATGACTGCCTTCATAGCTCTGTGGTTAGCGCGTCTGCCTGCTGATCAAAGGGTCAACGGTTCGAATCCCGCCGGCGCCGGTCTTTTTTATTTATTTATCGACCCGCGGCGTAAGAGGTTAGATAGCCAGATAGATAGATAGATACATAGACGAAAAGTGCGTGAAGTATCCAAAGAATGCTATTCGCATTAAAATGTTGGCAATCGTCGCTTGTATGCACCAACAGTATCGCGCAGTGAACACCTCTCCGAGAGCAATCATTGTTTCATCTCCGAAGATTTAGCGGGTTAAACTGAGAAGCACGGTCACGAGCGAGTGTACACCCAGGCCTTCGTCACTAACGGGGTGAAAATGGTAGGAGGTCTAACAGTTGCCATTCTTATGGCAGAGAGGTCTTAGATTTGCCACCCTATCATTCTTATCCCATCGGCGAATATACGATAGGCTCGCAATAATTCAAACTCCGATATTTCATACTTCCGGTCAATTCAAACAAATTTCGAAATTTTGGTTGTCCCACCGTGCTTTCAAGGTATTTATAAGCCGCTCGATTCGAACGACGTTTCCATCTAATTCACACTTTTTGTTCTCGCGGCCCCGTTGAGCGTTTCTTATCGAGCACTGGTGCAGCCGCAGCGAAGCAACGAAGTGCACCTATGCTCGGTAAGTATAAAGGGTATAGACAGCTTTTGCTGGATGAACAAACTTAATTTTGTTTTGGTGTCACACACTGTATAAACAGTACAACAGACAACCTTTTGAGGGACGACTAGACTTATCTCGTACATTTCGTCGATGTTTCATGTGCGGCATACTACCTGCTTACGATTGGTAGGCCTGTATAGAGGAAATCATCTAATATCTGCTTTGTATGTGTAGCCATGCATAAAACAAATCATAATTTTATCTCGCATTGTATTCAGATGAATTCCCAATAATTCAAACAAAATTCGTGGCTTCCCAGAGTATGAGTTAAGGAGAGTCTACCGTAAAATAAAAAACTTCGGCTCTGCCACCTGGATCCAAGACAATCCAAAACACCCACCTCCAACAGCTTTGTCTGCTCCTCCAGCTGCTGCTTAAGCATCGAAACCTGCAAGAGACCAAAGACCCCGCATCCTCTCCTGAATTTCTGTCACATATTCCGTAAAACAGTCTCCAAAAGCCATCTTTTATAAGCCAAGAAAAAGAAGCAGCAGAGGAGGAAAGAGTAAAAGAAAAGCCATGCATCGACGTGCTAAAAATAGAAGAAAGAATAAAGCCCTCAAAGTTTTTGCATCATAAAGAAAAAAAGCCATGCATCAACATTTCAGGAGGCAGTAACTCTATCATCCGTATCATGACGGCCCATTTTGATGGCTGCTATAAGCCAAAGAGGGTTGACACTAACATTCCACAGGAGCATGGAAAAGTAAGGAATAACAATTCTTAAACTAAAGCCATGCAAGTGGACAGAGGGCCTCGGGGAGACTGAAGGGCATATTCCTTGAAATCGCATACTAATTAAAATTATTCTATAGGTGTATCGAGCAAATTCTAAAATATTAAAGGTTAAGTTACACGTCTTTTTGTTTTCTTAGAAAACCTTGGGATCTGCGTAAGCCTGTACATACAGTTGAATCTTCCTACAATAAAACTCGCGTGGACATGCAAAAATATTTGTTGTCGCAAGAACCTCGCTGTTGTAAAAACAATTTTACGACAACAGTTGGACAACTAACAGAAAATAAAAATACTTCATTGTTGCGAAAAGTTAGTTGGAGCAACAATCGCAGTAGGGGATTCGACCATCTACACCCTAACGATGGGCCAAACTTTTGCAGAATCGAAAATTCGGCGCCGAGATCTTGGTACTTGGCACAGCCGAATATTTGCCGTATTCAGCAAAGATTCAGCAAAAATGCAGGGTGGACAGACTGACTAACTGATTCTTGTTTTATTTTATCGAAAAACATTTTTAAAGCCTAGTAGAACAAATTAAATAAACGTTGACATAGTGATTGCTAAGTAACTTGATATTTTACAGAATATTTTGTGTCTTTATTTGCAAAATTACACTGACTTAAGTCACGGTACGCGATGATTTCTGGTACGACTGCGTAACTGGTTTAGGTTATGTTTCAGAACTTCATCAATGCATATGGGATGGTGGTGTTGGCGGGTACTGTGAATATTTTCGTTTCCTGCGTGTCGTAACGAATCCATTGTCGGGAACTCCACCAGAAGTCACGCTATTACTGTAAGCATGCAAGCTTTTGCATATTGTGCCAGCTTTGCATGCATTGATAGCTTGTAAACTGTTTAGGAATGTGACACTTAGAGTTTCGGATGTGCAAGAATAGCCGGAGTGTTTCGGAGTGCCTTTGTTTTGGGATTAGTTTTGTATAAAAGTTCTTAAACCGGGATCAAAACCAAAAATTCATAATGCATGCTAATAATAAAAGGAAAAACAAGTACTTTTTTTCTTCAATGTTGCCGGCGTTGCGTTCGGTGCGCACGCGCAGACGTCTGCTGAATCTTAGCCGAACCTTTGCCGGATTTTTCCTCCAAAGGTTTGGCAAGAGCCAAATTTCGCCGAATCCGAACTTTGGCTCATACGGCCCATCACATCACATCATTTGTAAGAAAAGCTGATTATAAATTCTGAGCTTGACAATTAAGTGTATGCAAGTTTGAGGCTGAATGCAAAGGTTTATCTCAGCATCGATTTCACAGGGAACGCACCCAGATCTCCCCCAAGTGCTTCCAAATCAGCGAAGCAATCGAAAGCAAAAAGAAAAATAAGCGAGGAAAGGGCAACAGTGCAGGCGTAACTGGGCCCAAAGCAGCAGACATGCCAGCCAACATGCAAGAGAAAACAAAGACAGCCAGGGACAGCTGTAGTACCTTCTGCTTCTCTTCTTCGAGCTCCTGCCTAGTTTCGGTTAAGTCCCTATCTAAGGCCGCTTTCTGAGAAAAAAGAACAAAAAAAGACAACCAACATGCAAATTTGCTTTTCTACGACCCATGGCTTCAAGTAGCCAGACATAGTTTGCTGGGATGATACAGAATCCAAAGCAAAAACAACCATTCAATTCAAGCAAACAGAATCCTCAGGATTCCCATCACATGCCACAATGTTACCTACCAAGGGGCCAAGACCACTCCATAACTAAAATGCTCAAATGCAAAAAAATTACAAAGGTCATGCAAACAAGACAAACAATTCAACCGATCAAATAATAAAAAAACAATGATACAAAAATTACTTGAAAGCCACAGGGTCTAACCAAGAAAAAAGCATAATGCATAATGTACTTGCAGCAAACCTTGCGTGCACACTAAACAGGGGCCACAGGACTATTCAATTCTAAGCTCATAGTCTAGGCTAATAGTGCCTATGAGCTTGCATATCTCGAGTGCCAACTACAGCTTTGCAAGCAAACCTCTTCACTTCTGAATCCCCGCAGAAAAGCTTTCCCTAGTATATAAGTACTTTAAAACACGCTTCAGATACCCAAGCAGTATTAATTGTTCGAACTGTCTGCTGGGTTATTAAGAAGAGATGAGCCTCCACCACAAGCAGTAGTTTGAAACTCAACTCAACAGCCGGAACACTACCGTAAAATCCCGAAGATGCCCCAACCCCGAAAGATAGCCCACCCCATTTTGGCTTGATTTGCTATATTAATGCGAATAGCATTCTTTGGATACTTCACGCACTTTTCGTCTATCTATGTATCTATCTATCTGGCTATCTAACCTCTTACGCCGCGGGTCGATAAATAAATAAAAAAGACCGGCGCCGGCTGGGATTCGAACCGTTGACCCTTTGATCAGCAGGCAGACGCGCTAACCACAGAGCTATGAAGGCAGTCATTGAACGCACTCTAAACGACGGTTGTTTATATCTTTACCATAGGACGCGCTTCACAGCGCTGTCACAGCTACTGGTGCGCGCGCGTTCCATGCATGAGGGCTCATTCCGCTCTCGTGAGGCTGAGCACGGCCGCTAGCTCACCCTCTCCCGCGCTCGGGAGAGGGTGATGTAGCGAGCCGTGCTCAGCCTCACGGAGACGGAATGAGCCCTCGTGCACGGAACGCGCGCGCACCCGGCTAGCTGTGACAGCGCTGTAAGCGCGTCCTATGGTAAAGATATAAACAACCGTTTAGAGTACCGTTGGTTGAGACTAGCTGAGACGCCAGAAAGTCTGGTCGGTACCATTTTGAGTGTTTGTGCGTATGGCGCGTGCTTTGCTCGCCTTCTAAGTGACACAAACGCACGTGCTGGGCTGCGGAGATCGTGCGCAGGGCTGTGAAAGTGTCAACAAATTTAGAATCGCCTCAAGAGTGGGCTGGCGTATCTAGAGTGTGCCGGCCACCTGACAGACGCGCATAACTCCGCACCGTTTGATGCTATTCGCATTAACGTAGATAATCATTCCCAAAGGATGGGTTCTGCTGATTTTTTATACACCGCAAGGTAGCCCACTTTTAGTAATAGTAGTGTTGTGACCAAAGATGGCCTCGGCGTAAATGCGGCTAGGTAGCTTTGCCGGGATATAAGCGAACGTAACTGACTGGAAAGTACAGTCATCTTTGCTTACGTTAACAGCCCCGCCACCAAAACAAGCTTGGAAGGGACACGACCTAAAAATAGCAATTTTTTAAACTTTTCTCGATTGTACAGCGAAAGTTATTAACACTCCATATTTTCACCCGATTTGCTCTCGATGTTAGGTAGGCTACCTCTCGGAATTTTACGATATACCCATTTGCGCCTCAAGATTCGTAGGAAACAAATTCGGCTCCTGACAAAGCATCACTAGATTTCACTTTATGTGGTGAATGAAGATACATATTAGAGAATAATCACTCACTTGTTACTTCACCAAAACATACATCAAATATAAAAGGAACCTTTTTTAGAGCCCAGCTCTTAGGCGCCCGTTTACGGCTGGCGGCGTCGCCGTCGGCGTAACCGTAAGGTCACATGACCCTCGGGGTCACGTGACCCCGGACCACATTGACCCCAGGTCATATGACCCCCCCTCCCCGAGGTCATGTGACCCACAAGTCACATGACCCCCAGGCCATGTGACCTCCCCCGGTCATGTGACTCCCCCTGGTCACGTGATCCCCAGGCCCCCAGGTCATGTGAACCCCAAGCCACGTGACCCCACCCCCAGTCATGTGACCACGTGGTCATGTGACCGAAGGAGTCACATGATCCCCTGGTCATGTGACCCCCAGGCCATGTGAGCCCCCCTCCCCGAGGTCATGGGACCCCCCAGGTCATGTGACTCCCCAAAGTCATGTGACCCCCCAGGTCATGTGACCCCCAGGCTATGTGACCCCGCCCCCCCGTGCCTTCCCCTCCTCCTCAAGAGCTGCGCTCTAGTTCGGCGTTACAGGGAGTTGTAAAGACGGCACGGCAGAAATACTTAATGCACCTGCATAAACTTCAGAAAACCCAGTTTTTTTTTTTTTTTAACGAAGTGAAAAATGAGTATAGAGTAAGACTTTACTTTAGCACAATGGAAAGGACGCAGATTAATCCTATTACACACATTATAATCATGTTACAACCATCTCTGTAGCTTAAACAATGTTTGACCTTCATATTTGGATTCCTCAGGCACATATAGCTTCCTTAGAAGCAGTATGTTTTGCTACAATACCTGCTCTTTGGTTTGAATTTATGGAAGAGTTGCACTAAGTACTGCTAGTTTTAAATTATTTCCAACTACTACGACCATAGTTTAAAAGAAATGTAGTGCTACCGTAAAATCCCAACAGATGCCTCACCCCCAAAAGTAACCCACTCCCATTTTTGTAAAGTTGTGCGAATATTCGAAATTTCGAATAGTAGTTTCGAATAATTCACTATTCGATATTCGCTTCGAGAAGAACTGCACTATTCGTGTTTTTCGAAGTGTTGATTGCGTCGGGTTAGCCCCGTTGAGCGCGCTTCTCCCCGAGCACCAGTGCACTGCGGAGAAGCAATACCCGCGGAAGCGCGCTCCGCGTGTGTTGCTTCTCTGCATCACATCGGTGCTCAGGGAGAAGCGCACTCAACGGGGTAACCCACCGCGATAAACACTTTGAAAAGTATGAATATCGCAATTGCGTGCTTGGAAGAAAGTCATACATCTAAAGCGGGATGGTGCACGCGTGCCGGCTGTATATGAAAATAAATAGAAACTTCGTCAATGTGTATGTCTACATTGTAGTAAAAGTTTCAAAATTAAACTGACTTATGCAAGAGTATACTATTTTAGGCGGAGATGTCCTTAAAACCTGCATTCATCACGCGCGATTCTTTTCCTTTTAACTCGAGATTAAAGAAGGGATATTTTTAAAGCGAGATTCGTGAATTCGCACAATTGGATTTCTGCAAAAAACTTTGATTTTGGAAAAAAGACATATTTACATCCACCGACATCCAGAGAGTATTTCCAGAAAGTTTCATTAGTTTACACTGCATAGTTAATTTTTTATAAATTATTTTCTGACCACCGAAGCTAAAGAAAAGGTAGGGTTTGGAGCACTTTGAACACATTTTTCTCCCTTCCACTTTTTGGTATAAATTCCATTTTAGTCAATCTATCGTTTGATAATGGCAATACAGGGAAGGCTCGTTCTTCACTTTTCATGACTGAAATTTAATAAGGAATGCGGCTATGGCATTTTTTGTCACTTTACGGATGTCTTTTATAAAAAAAATGTTGACATTTTGTCGAAGACACAGAAGATCAAAAAGTTGACCAATTTTGCAGAAGAGAAAAGTTATAGAAATAAATGACTTTTTACAAAAATCTTTCCATAGCCGCACTCTCTAGGCATTCTGCTGCATACCTAGCGAATAAAAATCTTGAATATTGTGATAGTTTTCCGACGATAGATTAACTAAACAATGTAGGCGTGTAGCTGATAAAAGCTGCTCTAATTTCCTTCCTACTTAACCGACAGAGCTGAAATTTTGTTATGCACCATCTAGCATGACCACCAGCCTACCCTGTAAATTTAATTAATTTTAAGCCAAGGGTTCAAAAGTTGACCTCCCCAGGGGGTGTATCCCCTTATGTCAAATCTGCCATTTGCTTGCCATCCCAAGACATTAGACCTTCTGAGGTCACAATTCATAAATATAGATAGATTAAACTTAGCTTATAAATGAACAAGTGGAACAACCTTCGGAAGTTTAGCTGGGTTTTCGTCTAAGCATTATGCTATGGTAGTGAAAGGCGTGGAAAAACTATTCGGTATTCGAATCGAAAATATTCGGCCAAAATCGCTATTCGCTTCGAATTCGCTTCGAACTCAAAATCCACTATTCGCACAAGACTACATTTTTGGCTTGATTTGCTCATTTTTTTAAACATAGAAAGATAGCCCACTCCTAGTAATCGTAGTGTTCGGATCAATGATTACCTCGGCGTCTAGTTAGCTATAGCGGAATGTAAGCAAACATTGCTGACTGGGAAGTACAGTCACCTTTGCTTCATTGCCCTTTGCTGCGATAACAAGGTTGGCAGGGACACAGGATCTAAAAATATAATTTTTTCAACTTTTCTTGATTGCATACATTAAAGTTAGCCCACTCCTTATTTTCGCCAAATTTTCTGTCGATTTTAGGTGGGCTATCTCTCGGGATTTTACGGTAATTGTAGTACTCTGTAACACAGGTAACCACTATAGTCGGTTACAAGTCAAGAAGGTAGGAAAGCTCCTCCACAAGCATGATGCGCCCGTTTCAAATCCTTCCGCTGTCGAAGAGTTCACTGGAAACGCTCCTTGTTCCGCTTCAATGGATAGATAATGGCCAAAGAGTGGTGCCGACTTGTCTCCGAGCCCCACTTTTTAAGAAAGCGACCTTTGTATTCATCGGAGGGGGGACCGAGCCCCTGAAAGCAGCCTTTGTATCCATCAGGGGGAAGCTAATCCCCGAAAGTCGTCTTTGTTTCCATCCGAGGGGACGGCTCTAATCTCCTCTCGTGGCTTCCACAATGCTAAGTCAAAGTCGAAAGATAAAGCAAATATGTACAGAAGGCAAGACCCTCCTCGCGCGTTGGCCGCGACGTCACGCAGACGATGGGACGCTATTGGATGCGGAGGTGGCGGAGGGATATACGATTCCCTTTGAGGGCATTTGCCGCTACCTTCTTGACCTGTATCTTACTATAGATTGATCTATACATTTCCCGCAACTAGAATTAGTTCAGATAAAAACCACCTCGAAAGTAGCTAATATCTTTTCCTGGTAGTGAACATTTGTTCGTTCACCATTTATGGTAGTGAAGCCAACTCATAAAAAAACAATAAATTTTATTGCATCACTGTCATCCCAAACATCCGCACCTGCCTGACAAGTTTCTCATAACTTTACTACATCGAATATTCCAAGCTTTACTATACAGTAAACATTTCATAAAGAATTCAGCTTCTTTTTAAAAATTAATTACATCAAAATTTTTTTGTCGAAGTTTCACCAAGCAGTTGGCAACAACGGAGCCCGCAGAACTTTCTTAGGCATAAAATAAGGTCATGGTAACCTCGAGAACAAGATAAACAAGATACCGACATTGCGAAAATTCTTGTTAGTGTCTATTGCATCTCTGCTACACAGCAAACTCCCCCAAAATATTTTATTAGGTCCCTAGATTGCAGAGGTATGTCACAAAATGAACTTTCCCTGTGAAATATTTTAGCGCAATGTTTGTGTCATGACAGTAACTTTGAGCGAGAAGCGATTCAGAAACGTGCTTCCATTTCGGCACGTCGTCATACACTAAAACTTTAAACACAGAATGTGCTTTAGGACTGGTTTCCATGAGCATGAGTTTTCAAACTGGGTTCCAAAAACTCAAGGGTTTCCCAATAGTTCCACAGGCTCTCAAATTTCCTCAGCCATCTCTGCCCTTAAGTAAAATGCTCATTCAGTTTAAGCACAGTATTAGGAGATCTCAGCCATTCATTGATGCACAACTATAAGCCAGACAATTTTCCCGCTATTTTTAGCGGGGAAATTCAGTTTCTCAGCTAGATTTAGCGGGAAAATTGATGTCACGTTACCTCAACACCTATTCAATTCCCAGGAAATGAATTGGTGTTGAGGTCACGCGACGTCAATTTCCCCGCTAGTGCGGTTACGCCGACGCCGCGAAACACGGAAACGGGTGCCTAAGAGCTGCGCTCTAAAAACTTTCAAGTTAAGTAGAATTAGATATAGTGTATAAGGCCAGTGCTGGTAATACAGTCAAACCCGTTTATAACGAACAGTAGGAAACGCTACGATCAGTTCGATACAGCAAGTAGTTCGATATAGCAAAAGCCATTTACAACAAACTTCCACGATGCGTTCGCTGTAAGGAGAGAGCTTCTCTTTCTTTCTCATCTCTTCACCTCCGCCCTGCAACAACGCGCTGTAAAGCTTTTTTTTTTTTTTTTTTTGCAAGCAAGTAGAGTTTTTTTTTTTTTTAGCTTATCTTTTTTTCTGAATCTCTTTTCTTTGTGAGCAAACGCTTTGGGATGAAAGTTTTTCGTTTTTTTTCTGTGCGTGCGTACAGAGTATTTTTTAGCTTTCTCCCCTTCTGAATCGCTTCTCTTCGCTCAATTTTGTTCGCAACTTGAGCTTTTGGAATTTTCTTTCTTTCCTACTTCTTTTTTGGGCGAAGGGACAGGCTAGAAGAGGATTGTTTGTGCGTTTTTGCAAGCCTTCCCGGGTGAAAAAGTTTGATAGAGCTAATATGTTGTTCGTAATAAAAAGTGCTTTTTACATGCATTTTTATTGAAATTTTTCGTGAGTTCGATATCGGCAATAATTCGTTGTACGTGGGTTCGCTCTAAACGGGTTTCACTGTAAGATAAGACACGGTCAAATGGGATGAGGATATTCTCCCAGTAAAAGAGCGGTCGATTAATTTCTATTTCTTCTCAATTATGTATCTTTTGTACACATTGTCCTCCGCAGTACATGTAACAAATTTCGTAACGGTTTCCGTGGCGTTTTGTCACTCTTTCCTCAGGGATCTTAGCCCTAAACACATGCTGCGTTAAAAACATTTCCGGGGGAGTTCAGTGAATACCAGATAGAAGATAAGGCCTGTGCATGACGTAATCCTTAGTGGATCCCCGACCTGCTTCAAGCGGAGAACAGGCTCAAGCTCTGCCATTGCACTCGATGCGAGACAATGCAAGACGCACTGGCGGCGCCGCTAGCTGGCAGCGCTATGTGGATCCACCAGGGATAACTTTTGTGGGGAAAAGGCGCAGGCCTTGTCTTCTGGGTGGTGTTCGTTCGGTCTTAAAGGGGCTGCCAAAAGGAGCGTGACGGGAGCATTCCGAGAGGTCCGACCTGGACGCTGAGCTCGGCGAGTCGCTTCTGGGCCTCCTTCTTCTGCGAGTCGAGCTGCCTGAGCATGGCCGACACTGCCTCCATCTCGGTCTCCAGGTTCCTCAGCTCGCAGTTCTTGGTCTTCAGGTCCGCCTCCCCTGGATGATCTCCTGCTCCAGGGTCGCCTTGTCCCTGCACAATCGCCGCACCCGGGGCCCGTCAACGACATGCTCCCGTCGTTCGGTCGATGACGCACCCGTCATTCGCTCGTCGATGGCTGGTTCGTATTTAAAACACACGAACCCTGAACCGTGGCAATAAGAGCCAAAATAGCGGA
This sequence comes from Ixodes ricinus, assembly GCA_037355805.1. NCBI lineage: Eukaryota > Metazoa > Arthropoda > Arachnida > Ixodida > Ixodidae > Ixodes > Ixodes ricinus. The sequence continues at coordinate 29,093 of JAZHYW010003979.1, forward strand.
GTACTTCAACATGATAAAACAGTGCACAGAACACGGGGAACAGAAAAGGACAGGTAAAACGAAAGAGCGCCGACTTCCAACTGAATTACACTGAAAGAGAAAAAAGAACCCATGAAGATGGACCCCACGTGATAACTTTCACGTGGGGTCTATTTCTATGGGCTCTTTTTCTCCTCTTTCAAAATATATCAGTTGGGAGTCAGCGCTCTTTCGCTTTACCTGACCATTCCTCTTCCCCCATTATTCTGTGCGCTGTTTTATCATGTTGAAGTACGAACTAGCTCAAATCACTACTTTACTACAGCGGACTGCTAGTCTAAGGAGGTTAAATGCCCCGCGGGGGGACCCTTAGAATGCTAGACCGTGAAACCTCTTGCCACGCTACGACAACGGGAAACCTAGCGGTCTATTTCGACCTCCCTTTTAACGGCTAAATGCATCCAAGGCTCCCGGCACATCAATTTTACCGCTCCAGCCTAAACGCCACTGTACCGGCTCGAATTGCCGTTCCCCGTATGGCTCAAAAGACGCGTAGTAAAAAAACACACCACCGCACTGTGGTGCATTCCTTTCCGTTAGCGTCTAATATTTTTTGCACCGTAAGTCTTTTATTAGCGTGAACCGACTCGTACAACCCCCATGTTAACGTCTTCCAAGTCTCAAATGCAATCGGGAGGCCAGGAGAAAGTAAGGTAGCTGCCACTTTGATCTCTTTAGCATCTTTTATAGAGTATGTACGCCAAACACGACGAAACAGCGTCTGCCATTAGCACGATGCAACGGCCAAGACTGCTCGCGAAAAATGAGGCGAATATTCGAAGACGAGGAGCAAAAAATTTTGGCAGCCAGTGTCCGTCGCTCGAATACGAACTCCATTGTTTCAACGCGCCGTTCTACACATACATTGATCATCGCATCTCGGCCGTAACTTCGTCGCAGCACGAACAACAATACCGACCCCTTTTCTGCACTGCCGTAGCAGAGGCAGTGGGTAACACAGAACGTACCGCGCGTTGCTTCGGGGCGACGTTGCACGGAGGAACTCGGTACGCATTTTATGCCTCGACAGCGCAAACGTTGTCGCGCGTGGCAACTCGGAAAGAGAGCCCCACCAAAGCTGGAGCTCCAGCGGGAGTAGACTGCAATGTTCGGGTCTCTCGCGGTTGCATTCGCAAGCTTTGACCCTATATATCGCGCACGCCCTCTGTCTACGAAGCGTGCATTCGTTCTCTTCCCTCTCACCTCCTGCACCCTCTCCCACCACATGTGCGAGCACTCTCGCTCAATGCCCCCTATACTTTGTTTCACCGTAACTTGGCAAAGAGCTAACACTACGTCCCCCTCAAGCCAGTCGGGGCGACGGATGGGAGGCACGTACCACAGGTGCGGGGGCGAGAGCGTAATGGAAAACTGTTTAACTGAGAAGGAACAGACACGCAAGAAAAACAAGTCAGCAATATCTGTGCATACCTAAACGCATCAGGCAGGAAAGTGCTATCTTTTCTGTTTTTATGTCACTCTGCGAGTCTCGCAATTAATCTGTTTATTTGAGTTTTTGGACACCCAGAACAGCTTACGTCTAAAGAAAACTTTCGTACAAAAAAGCTTCATAAACACGCTGGTGCTTTTATTGAGTTACTTATTTATGACAAACTTCAGTAATTACGGCCTTTGAAGCACGAAGGTAGCTGTGCCACATACCATAAAATCATGTATCAACGTTCACCATTTTTGATAGGATAAATGGTGAAAAATACAGAGCAGGCAATCTTTGGGAATGAGATGGCGAAAGTTCACCAAAAATGACCGATAAACACCACGGCCCCTGCCATTGACCAATGGCGCAAGAACTGAAGCCGCAGATTGCGGACACGGCAGATTACGTTCCACCGTGCGATAAACATGCGGAAACACGCTACAAACTCTTACGTCAAGGAAACTGATATCGCACATCGCAGACACAGCAAATTCGTGTTTCATGGTGCGATAAATATGCGGGAACACGCTATGAACTTGCATGTTACAGCAACCGATATCGTGCGTACGGCTCGCGGACACGGCAAACTCGAGTTCCATTAATTGCGCAATAAACACGCAGGAACCTGCTCCAAGCTCGCTTGTCACACGTACCAATGCCACAAACTGCTCCGGTGATTCGTGGGGAATCGGAGGTGAGCAATGCTTACGAATTTTTAGCCTCTGGATATAACCAGCCGGAAAAACAGGATGGCCGATTTCTCGAGGAAGGGCATTCGTGCGAGTTTTACGAGTAGGCTAATCATGTACTAAAAGCACACTGCAATCAAGTGGTGGAGTTGACAACAGCTAATGGCTGCTGGTGCCCCGTCAGCTTGTCAGAATGAAAGTGCCGCGATAGCGCTTTAGGAAAGAGCCACTTGCATCTGCAGGGTCTTCATCTCCTCGGTGATCTGGTCCAGCTCCTTGTTGCCCGAACTGGGAGCAGACGTCGGGGGAGGCGTCGACGACGACAGCACGTCCAGGCCAAGAGGGACGTTCGAGTCCTGGACGGCAGACAATTCTAAGTCAAATTCGGGGGCTTTGCGAGCCAAACCAACGAGGGGCATTTGGCACGCCCTTCAATGATTTATTCAATCACTTGGGAGTTTTCCAACGTGCAACAGAAAACTTGGTTACGTGGCACATTCTCTGCAAAACGCCTCCGTGCGTTATTGCGGGCACCTACAATTCTTCACGTAATGAAGAATTGTATAAATGAGATGATATTGAAACCTTTCATAGATGCCTTTCAGTGAAACAAATGATTCAAGTGCTTGGGCGAGCTTGTGCAAGTTAAACACGGCGGTTGAAGCCAGAGACTGGTCGAAAAACAAAGAACTCGGTAGAAGAGAGAAAGTGGACAGGCAACACCTTAATTTGGATGCCTCACTTTACATCGAATAGCATTCTTTGGGTACTTCACGCACTTTCGTCTATGTATCTATCTGGCTATCTAACCTCTTACGTCCGCGGGTCGATAAATAAATAAAAAAGACCGGCGCCGGCTGGGATTCGAATCGTTGACCCTTTGATCAGCAGGCAGACGCGCTAACCACAGAGCTATGAAGGCAGTCATTCAACGCACTCTAAACGGTTGTTTATATCTTTACCATAGGACGCGCTTTACAAGCACTGCATCGCAGCTACCGGTGCGCCGCGTTCCATGTCACGAGGAGCTCATTCCGCTCTCGTGAGGCTGAGCACGGCCGCTAGCTCACCCTCTCCGCGCTCGGGAGAGGGTGATGTAGCGGCTGTGCTTCAGCCTCACGAGAGCGGGAATGAGCCCTCGTGCATGGAACGCGCGCGCACCGGTAGCTGTGACAGCGCTGTAATGCGCGTCCTATGGTAAAGATATAAACAACCGTTTAGAGTACCGTTGGTTGAGACTAGCTGAGACGCCAGAAAGTCTGGTCGGTACCATTTTGAGTGTTTGATGCGTATGGCGCGTGCTTTGCTCGCCTTCCTAAGTGACACAAACGCACGTGCTGGGCTGCAGAGATCGTGCGCAGGGCTGTGAAAGTGTCAACAAATTTAGAATCGCCTCAAGAGTGGGCTGGCGTATCTCAGAGTGTGCCGGCCACCTGACGAACGCGCATAACTCCGCACCGTTTGATGTGCTATTCGCATTAACGTAGATAATCATTCCCAGAGGATGGGTTCTGCTGACATTTTTCCTTCTCTTCTGACGAGTATTTTGGTTTTTCAACCACAGTTTCTGGTTTCAGCCATCGTGCTTGATGTCTTCTAGGTGGTGACGCGGGGTGGGGCTCACCAGGGGAGGGCGGCAGCCTGCGCCTTGGGCCGCAGCGACGGGGGCATCATGTCGGGGGTCAGGGCCAGGGGCACGGGCGAGCCCGCATCCTGTCCGAGCACAGGTGCATGGCCAGCGCAAACTGCTCCCCGGTCAGGCTCCCCATTCTGCTTCGTGTCGCACAGGTTCCTGCAGCAACGAGAGCATCGCGGAGCGTAAAGCAACTGAATTAATCCTTCAGTGTCAGGTTTCTTTTCTTGACTGCATGCCGAATGCAAATTTTGGTCTCGATAACACGCAGCACGCTCTCTGAAGAATATCTTTTGATTTAGGATGCTACTTTACGGTCAAAACTTTTGTGCCACGCTCACTGCTGAGCGGGAAAACCTGGAGCACAAATTCAGCTGAGACGTCGGCGGCGCCTCACTTGCGATTGGCTGCCGCGCGCCTGTACGTCTCCACGCTGAATTCTGTACTCCAAATTTTTCCGCTCAGGAAGGCGGCGACGTACCAAATTCGATCACATTTTTAGTAGGGAAATAGACGTCGCACGCAGTATAAGTTTTGGATTTCTGAGATGCTAATATCTCGTAGAATGAGTTATCACCAAAGACAGATGATCTCGGAAACATCTTTAGTACACCTTTAAAGGGACACTGACACCTGCCAAAATTTCCGAGCAAAAGCTTTAAGGAGCTAATGTCGCACGAAAGCCAGCGTCGGTGGCACAAGAAAATCCTGATTGGTCGAGAGGGTCACAACATCACAGCCAAACGACCTCGCGTGGGAATTTAAAACAACCCACAACGCTCATGTGGAACGTGACGTCACGTGTGGAATGAAAGTGGTTAAAACATGACATTCATTGAGAATTTTTAGGGGTGTGCGAATATTCGCCATTTTCGAATAATGAATCGAATATTACCCTATTCGATTCGTTAATCGAATCGAATAATAATTTTCAAAAAAGTTTCGAATATTTTCCGAATAATTTCCGAATAGTCGTTAGGGTGTCGCGTGCGCGAGATTCCCTTCACAGGCGTCCCACAACGCGCCGACACGGCCTGCCATGCCTGCCCGCAAGATGGTAATCACGTACTCTCTTCTTCTAGACAATGATTGTCATCATCGGGAGCAGCAGTTTCTTTCTATACGCACGTTGCCGTTGCCTCCATTAGGGACTACTGTGTTAAGTATAACCCGCCTGTAAGCGATTTGCCGAGAGACGCGACAGGCGACGTCAACCCGCTTCGTTGTCGCTCGTTCAGTCGCGCGATGAGGCAAGCCGCATGAAAGTGGCGTGAGCAAGTGACCAAGGCGATGAAGACGTTTTCCAGAAATCCAAACATTGAGCGACGCGGCGAGCGACAGTGAGAAATCTCCATCGCTCGCTAAATCGCTTCACATGCGGTTCAGCCTTTAGGGGCCGCTTTCGCCGCGAGACCGCTCGTGCACGCTTTCGGAAAGCGTGTCGTGGAGACGTTTCAGAACTGTGCAAGCGATACCGCCGCTCTGTAGAAGCGGGAAATTGTTCGAAGAGGAAGTGCAGTAGAGTGTTGAAGTTTTTCGGCCGCTCCCATGCCACCAATTGGAGAAGCCACAACAGCTGCTTGTGTCGAGTCTTTCCCAACACTTTCCTTGGTTGTTCCACTTATTCAGTGTGTGAAGATGTTGCTTTTTGAGGGCGCAGGTGGAACAAGACAATGCGTTTTCCCAGAATTTTCCCAGGTCAGTGAAAACAAGGTTCCTGGACGTAAGCACACAGGCACATCACGCCCTTGCCACCTTCCTTGATCCTCAAATCAAGGACATCTGCTACAACAAGGAATAAAAAGAGAATGTAAAGTTCCTACTAAGTGCAATGCTTCACGATGTGCCAGGCTAAAGCGAACTGTGATTTTATGTTTGGCATCCACGTGGACCATGATAATTATGTTTAGCATTCTAATATTTTCATAGCTTTTGTCTCTATTTAATTACATATTGTTGAACTCTAGTCATTATCGTCTAGTCGGGTTTTTACAATAATTTTAAGAAACATTTTGGAGCAATAAACATTAATTTTATAATCTCTTTGCTCTTCTTTAGTAGCTGTCTACTTACTATTTGAAAACTATTCGAAAATTATTCGATCTACGTATTCGATTCGGTGCCACAATTATTCGATTCGTATTCGATTCGGTTTCAAAAATCACTATTCGCACTACCCTAAGAATCTTGGAGTCAGCGGCATGTCTCAAGTCATTTCACTTTATGAAGTCCTTCAACTGCCTTAAAGAAAACATTTGAAAAATTTTAGGCGGAGCAAGATTCCGACCCACAACCCCTCGGTTGCGAAGTCAGACACGCCTACCGATCCAGGCCACGTAGACACACTTGCAAAGCTTGGGAACAAGCGGAGGTTCTTTAGCTTTAGCGCTTCACTCCTAAAGGCGAGCTTAAGCATACTCCTGCAATTTTATTAAAATATTTTTGCCAGGCGATTTATAGTGGTGTTAGGAGACTACCCAATCAGTATTTTGATGCAGAGTCACATATATTTTTAATAAAGCCAAAAAACGTAACTACTCAAAACCGAAACATGAGCACGGAAGCACGTGGCTGGGAATCATGTGGCTACACCGACCAGATTTTTTTTTCCTCCACTTCTTCGGTTTTTGAAGCAGACGACGACAAGGTTGCTATACCGGTGGTCGTGCGACTGTTTTGCACTTATATCCCTTCCGTACGATGTCCTGCACTTAAAGATCGATTGGCGTGTATCACAAACAACGGTTCCGGAGTAGCGACTTCACGTCTCTTGTAGCGTTGGTCCGTCATGCGCTGCCTGCGTTTCGTCCAGCCCATGGTATGTCCTCATATTGATAATGACGTGTACATGCACTGCAACTTATGCAAGATTTTTTTTTTTTTTTACCAACATATTTGCAGATTTTTGGAGGCCAAAAAATGGGGTTTGTGTTCTTTTCTATTTTTAATATTGAATGTGTCTTAGATAACACACAACTTTGAATATATTCGGTACGCACAGTTTGAGTGCAACATGACCATGGAAACGAGAGTAAGCTCGACTAAATCCAGCCAATTCTCAACCTGCCGTTTTCGGGCGAAAAAAAAAAAACACATTTCGAGCCACAAATTGTGTTTTTGGTAGTTGGGCTCTTATAGGTCATGTTCAAATAAAAACCCTGGCAAGCATAAATACCCTGTCAGTGTCCCTTTAATAAAACAAGTTCTGTTCATCCTTCAAAAATAAACAATTTTTCCCCACAGTACGGAGAGAGTCAAATTTTGTCCTAACAAAGAGACGCGCTCTAGAGGTACTTGCACAGCACGACGCTTTCGCCACGGCACAGAAGCTAGGTAGTTTGTCGAGAGGCAGTCACGCGACTCGAGGTCACGCGGGCTCACCAGATTTGCGCCAGGTCGGCTTGTGGGAGTCCTGTCTTGAGAAAGACGCCCTTGACATCTGGACCCGTCACCAGGCCGTCCATGTCCGTGTCTCAGCGTCACAAACAGCTGGTCGAACTTGGCCTTCTCAGCGGCACTCACCACCCACGAAGCCGGCTTGTTCAGCGCCTGCCAGACAAATCCAAATCCAAACCACTATCCACAAAAGTCACTAACTACATTTGTGCGATAGAGCCGATAAAGGGGACTTCTGGCAGTTTTCTTAGCAACCCAAACAAAACATATTTTTGGAATACCCAGACATTACTTTTTCCGGCATGCTATTTATTTTTTATAAATTCAAAATAGTCATTGAGAACACAGCCAATAAAGGTGATGTCAAAACCAACTGATTAAAACTTTCTCGCACTCTCTGGTGAGGTAACATCAGTGTTGGGTAAAGCACATCATGCGAGGTTAAAGTACCTCAAGTAAAGTAGTAAGTACACTGGAGTAATGTACTTGAAGTAAAATGTTATAAATACAATATACTTTTGAAGTAAAGTACAAGTACTTTTTTAACAAATCTTTCATGGTGCGCTTTAATTATATTCTTCCTTCTTTTTTTTTTTTTAACTGGTATGCATTGATTAGGGGTACTCCGGGGTGCATCAGTTATTTTCGGAAATGGAGGCGAATATTAGATAATGTCAAATGTCCACAGAGTAGTTGTTTTACTCTCGCTGGCAAACTATTTCGCATAATAAACTTATAAGGAACTGATTTATATCGGCCTTAGAGCCACCATTACTTCCTTCAGAGAAATTACCAAATGAGCAATACGTGCGTGTGCTCCTGTTTCTGGTGAAGGTAGAATATCCCTTCCAGTATTTCTTCAAAGTTGACAAAGCATCATGTTATGATAGAAAGTTTACAGTACCAAATTTGGTGTATGTACTTTGAAGTCGGGACTTATATTTTCCTCAGAAACTACCAGAAAAAAAATTCTTTGAAGCGCGATTTTTTAGCTACCCCAACTAACTATATTTTCGGAATCACGGGTCTTTCCCCTTTCCGGTGTGCTACTATTTAGTAGCATGCCAGAATTTTATAACTTGATTTTAAGAGAAGCACCGTGCAATCGTTCAAGAACTTAGCATAAATGTCTGAAATGTTCATTGAGCATTTGACTGAAAACGATAACGTCATCTAAATAACAAAGACAAAATTTGAAATCTACTGTCTTTTGCATCGGTCATTGGAAGGTCGCCAGAGCATTGCAGAGCCCGAAAGAAAGAACTTCAAATTCGCACAATCCGAAAGGCGTCGTAAATGCAGTTTTCTTGCGTGGAGCTTCAGCTATTTCCACTTGCCAGTAGCGAGGTCAGGAGTGCCAAAGTATTTGGCTCGGCGCCTCGATGGTGTCATCAAATTGGGAAAGAGAGGAGGCGGCTTTACATGTTACGTCGTTTGAACGACGGCAATGGACAGCTTAAACGTAGGCTGCCATCCTTCTTTGCCAGCAGGATTGGTGCAGCCAGAGGCCTGTCTGAGGGTGTCGACGTGGTGTTCGATTACTCCTGTATGGCCAAGATCAAAGTCTCCCCGAGACATCCTCGGAAGAAAATAAGAGGTCTTGAGGCCTAAAAGGTCTTTGTCGGGCACTCCCGTTTGAAACAGAAGAGCTTCGAGCAACCATTGTTTGTCCCACTTCTCTCGATGTAGTAGTACCATGCAATTGTAATCTGCTGGTACATCTGGGAGGTAGTCTTGGCAAGCAAGTCTTCATAATCGTTATTCGGGTGATGGACGAATGCCGCCGTCGTTCCTCGATTAAGTCATACTGTTTGTTCCGTCTCATTGAGAAGGCAAACCTGGATGCTGCTAGCATCCGCAACGATGCTCAAGAGTGATGTCGTTCCTTTTAGCCCAAGGAGGTCTGGACAAGGTTCCAAGACATCGTCAAATGCTGATCCGACGTAATTAACGTGGCCGTTGTCAGAAACTCCACCGTTAGCCGGAAGCACAAAGGTAGCGGCGAGAAAAATTCTTGGTGGTTCCATCTCAACGTCGACAGTTCCCGAGCACTGTTTCTTCGTTTGCGACGAAAAATTCGCTAGGATAAGACAGAATTCAAAGTTTGTGACGAAGTCAATGTCAAGTATGCACTCCCGCATTATGCCACGAATCACTAACACTGGGTAAACCATCTCGATGCCTCAGCATCGATTACAGGGTAGCGAGTGCCTTCGATGTTCAAGGTCCCATTATTTAGGGCGTGTACATTGTGTTGCGGTATGCTATCTGGTCTTGCATCCTGTAACAGGGTGTCTAGCAAATTATTATTTTGAAATTCCCCGACTTTTCCAGGTTTTCCCTGACAATTTCAGATGAAATTCCCTGACCACTGTAGAGGCGGTTAAATGTATAAGACCATTACAGCACAAGGCATTGAGCATTGGGCACTGCGAGGATCATTTTGCACGGGCTTAATCCAACTTGCATATTCCGAAATATTCGGGTTCGTCCAGTACGGATTAAAGGAGCACTTTCTTGCTGCCGACATCGTCAGTGAAGAGGCCACTCCCAGAAACATGATGAAAACACGACGTTCAACCACACACGTCAATAACCGAATAGCAACATGGCCACACGGCCGACAGATACATACTTTCGGATACTTTCGGCTTAAGGCATGGATTGGGGTCTGCAGCTTTCCCATTTGTTACTAAATCTAGTAGCTCTAACTGGATCTAGCTTAGTGTCACGCTCTCAATCCAATCCAATCCAAGGCTTGGACTGGATTTGTCGGCTGTTCTCTTTGCATCGGGTAGCACACTACATTGATCGGGTGAGCAGAGCCTACGTTCCGCTCTAAGCAGTATTTATTGCGTATATTTCTGCCCCCAAGTCCTCAAGTCTTTGCTCAGGGAAGTCGATGGCGTTTCCGGCTCATTTTCCCTGACTGGGCTCGCTTTTTGACAATATCCCTGACGATTCCCGATTTTTCCCGGTAAATAAAATTTCCCTGACAATTCCCGGTTTTCCTGGTCGCTAGACACCCTGTGTAATTCTGGTCACTCGTCAAAACTAATAATAGTCCCAGACGATCCCGAATTAATTAATAAATTTAATAAAACTCCCGCAATTGTTCTGTGTACCGCGACAGATGGTGTTGCTTGTTGAGCCCCAATGCCCTTATGAGCGCCGTTGAACGCCGTTGATTGAACTGTCGGTTGAGGCTGCTTCCTTCTCTGCCGTTGTTTATTACGACTGTGAGCCAAATGGCTGGCTCTACCACAATGGAAACAGCATTGTTGACGCAAGGCCGGGTGTGGCATCTGTTGTCCCCTGTGGAGGTTCTCCATCTTGTCTGCGAGAACGGCCTTAGAGGAGGTGGGGATGCGACGTCCGCTTTCGTAGCGAAGACGCTTGTGTCCTCGCGCGTATATGCAGCGAAAGACCTGTCTTACGGTGTCCTTCTCATAGTCTCGTCCCACTAGAGCGACAAACACTGATATTTGTCCGGTGACACCACAAAGTTTTGTGTCGCTGATGCTGTCCCACTGCAACGACCAACACCCGTGACAAACGGTATACGACGATCGAGTTCTTGTCTGTCGTTGGACTTGAAGCGCAGCAAGCAGTCCCACTGAGAAACATCGGAGACAAACTTATCCTCCTCGCCCACTTGTGCCTTCTGTTGCCTCCCTTCCCACCCTTCTACCCTTCCTCCCGTTCCTCCCGTGGCTCAACCTTCAGAGAAGCCCTTGGCGGCCACTGATTGTTCCCGCAGCTCCGGCCCTCGATTGCTTGTAGTGGTCGCGGGCGTGACTTGCTTGCTGGCGGTCGTGTTGCGAAAGAGAATTTGCTGTGGCTGGCTTAGCTCACGAAAACTTGGTGCGCGAGGTGGTGCTTGAAGACGCCGAGGTCTATGCCCCTCCATCAGGATGGATACACCCCTGTTCGAGGACTGACCAAGGGAAGACCGCTCACCACGAAGTAGGACACGACGTTCCGCGACAAGCCATTCCGGCAGACGAGAGACTTGTCATCACGTTCTGTGATAATCAGGATGCCATATTGTCCCCCAAAAAACGCCTGCCCTTGATAATTCGGATATGAGGTTATAAACATCCTCAAAATCAGGTTGAAATTTTGTGGCACTCACCTAGAATGCCTTGAACGACCCAAAAAGGAACGATTCGGTATCAATTGTCATGACTGTTTGTGGAATGTCACCAACGGCAAACAAAGACAAGTGGAAGCTTTAATCAAGAAATAAAGGAATCGTCTCCACTTTCACCGTGTTTGTCGGCGCGTTTTACGCTCATAGAGCAAAACACGAAAACCGCGTCACCAGACTCTCTTTGTCTGTATATTTTTAAGTGTTTTGTTGACAACTCCGGTCACACTAGGAAAGAAGTTTCCTTGTCCCGTGTTCTGTGTAGTGTCTGCCAGGACGGCGGACTCCTACAAACAACAGGCTGTCAGTTGGTGTCGTCTGTTGCTCGTTGTTGTGTGTCGCTGTAGTTGCTGTTTGTCGCTCTAGTGGGACGCAACTATAAGACAGCCGGCGCGGGTGGCCGCGGTTACCACTAAAGGTGTTGGAGCAGTGGCGAGCAGGCGGCACCGAAGGCTGCCTGCCGTCCAGTCCAGCAATCAACTCATCGTGCACGCGGGTGTCATTGTTTCCTTGAGCCATCCCAGGGTACGCCTTTGAAAACAGGTCCATCGGGTCGTACGCAAACATGTTTTATTGTTCCCCGGAGCCGTGTGCCCGTGCTCAGAGGTGTACTGCGGCAACTTCTCTTTCGAGTAGAAAAACCACTGCCCTTTGACATGGCCGCAGACCGTCAGCGAACCACGATTGGTCTTCTAAACATGGATGCTGGTACATCAGGAATGTTTGTCCGTGCAGCAGCGTTGGTACAAACAGCAGCTTTTAATGCGAAAGCATTAACTGTCCCATGGAGCGAGCAGACGTCATCAGTTTCGAAGTGCGAAAACGGGACCTAGTTTCCCTGATCCCAAAAATACCATTGGCTGGAGCGCGGCAACGAGGCACCCATTGGCCGCTGCGCGCATCAGTTTCAATGACTGCCGCCAGATGGCGCTGCGTGTCCGTGCCGCCAGCGCGCCGATAAAACTAAACGCCGCAACCCCATGCCCCTAAGGGCCTCGTGCTGGTTAAAGCGGACACGTTGACGAGCGCTCGCTCGTCTCGCCGCCGACCAACATGCCGTCGCCTCCATCATCTACATCCTCGGCGGTGCTTCTGCTCGTCTCGCCGCCGAAGAACATGGCGCCGCCTAGAGCATCCATCCACATCGTCAGTGGTGCTTCTGCCACAACTTCGAAAACATTACTCGTGCCACAAACTTCCGCAGATCACTCCGCGGTGTTCCATTGGACATTCATGCTTTCGCATTCACAACTCATAAGTGCTTAGGTGTCTTCCGACTCTTCGTGTCGTCCCACTCGTTTGGCACAGTGCAGGCGTTGAAGTGGCGCTCCCGGGCATCATGATCCCCATCCCCAGAAAAGATTTCGGGCATCGACCTGTAGTGCTTGACGGGTGTAGCAGTCACCAACGGGACCTAGTTTATCTGGTCTTTATCTGGCCGCTGCCACAAATGTTGCGGTTTAATGGGAAACCTTATAAGAACTGATTTTGCAGCCCGTTCTTCAGCTCAACCAGCGTCTCATGTTCCACTCACGTCGCCTTCCTTTCACACTACAAAAAAAAAAAAAAATAAATGGCAACATGTATAGATAATAAAGATTGATGAACCTTGCACAAAATGGCACAAATTAAAGTTTGTGTGGGACACATTCTGTGCCCCTTGGTCTTTAACAGCATGATCAAGCTCGTATAATTTTTCTGCTATTTCACGCGAATAAACTTTATTATTACGGCATCATCCCCACTAGCATGTCACAACACTAAATCTGGCCACAGTATCTTTGGGCCGAGAAGTTAGAACAAAATAGCTTTAAAGTGAAAACACGTTTTTTAGTCGCACCCCTTAAAAAAGTTCTTGCCATCGCATCAGAACGCATGCGCATGAGTGAGGTACACGTACAGTTCTCCTCCGTTTATCTCGTGCATGTGCAGGTCAGGGGACGAGGCCTTCACTGGACGAGTCGCAGTCTTTGCAACACCTCGCAAGAGGAAGGCGCAGACTGAAGAGGAGATGGCCGAGAGAAGTGGAGATGTGCCGAGTAGGACCGTGTTCGACATGCTGAGTAGGAACGTGCTCGACATGCCTCGCTAGTATGAATGTGCTCAACGTGCTAAGCAGGTTTGTGCTCGACATGCTACGTAGGACCGTACATGATGTGCCGAGTAGGACCGTGCTGAATGTGCCAAAGAGACGCCGAAGGGGCGTGCAACGTTTGGCTCAAGATAGAGAAGTGAGGTGGGCCTCTTTTGCTAGGAAGGAAGGTTGTGTGAAGAAATGAGAAGCCGACAAAAGATTATACCACAACAAGCAGGGCACCAATTTGCTCTGCACAGAAGAGCAATGCTATCGCATTTCGACAGTCTGCACTGCAGCCACACAGCCTCATTTAGTAACGCAGAATGTGTTTCATCAGCCGATTTTAGTGGAGATCTACAACGTTTTGTTGCATCATTTGGCTATAACGACAAACACGTAACAATATTACAACCATAGAGAACCATATAAAAGACTCAGCAGCAGGACTTAAACCCACCACCATGAGACTGTGAGCCAAGTGCTTTACCGACTGAGCTATCGAGGGTCGGCATTTGCTCTCGCATGCAAATGTAAACACATTCGCATGAGTGCGTGCCTTTGAAAACATTGATTGAATAAGGACGGTTTCTCGATTCCTCCCATGCTGCGCCATCATGGCACGTGTCAGAAATGGAAGCGAACCTTTGTGTTCCATAAATAGGTGGCGCTGTTGAACTTTAGATGCTTCTCTCTCGTTCCACCGTGGCCATGGCTCTCTACGAAGCAGACGGCCGCAGAAAGTATGCGATCTTATCAGGAACTCAAGAAACAGCAGATGCAGCAGGAAGCTGTATACTTTTTTGTTTCATACCTTATGAGTAAGGTTCCAGTTTTTCGGATAAAACTGAAAAAAAAATTTTATCAGCATTCGCCGGTAAAATTTAAAAAATTTTATATTTATCTGAAGAACTCTGCTTTTCAAGCTCAGGTTGCTCCTCTAAACCAGTTTCGACTACCATCACGTTTTGTTAGCACTGCCAGTTCACAACACATTTTCCGTGGCCAGTTGGCAATGCTCATGCGCAGAAAACGAGACCAATGCCCTATTCCCATTAGAATAACAAACAGAAACAACCAAAACAGACAAACCTCACACACAAGCAGCACGCATGTGAAGGCATCTTTGACAAGCTTACAATCACTCAGGAGACTGCAAGCCTGCCCAAGCTACCTTCGCATGCATGCTGCATGTGCTTCAGGCTTGTCGCTCTAGTGGGTCTCAAACGTAACAAGGCACGTCTGCAAGCAACGTCTGTCGTTCGTTGCCCCTGCAAAAACAAACCAACCTCGAAGGCAAGCTCTGGACGTGCAGTGCTCACGTTGTGCAGGGCCACATCCAGGGCTCCCACGGATGATGGTGTGCTTGGTCGCCGTCGCGTGCCCAGGGTGTCCGTGGAGAAGTCCGGTGGGAGCCCGGCCACCAGCGGCCGACCGGACTGCTTGGACCTCGGCATGAGCTCGGCCGGGAGCACGCTCGGGATGGGGCAGTTGTCCAGCGCCTTGTACACCAGGTGCATCGCCTGGCCAATCGATCGATCCACCGATTAATCTCTCGTAGGTGCATTGCCTGGTCAACATCTACCAATCAATATCTTGCACGCAAGGTGCATTGCCTGGTCTATAAATCAATCCCTCGTACACCGGGTCCACTCCCTGGTCAATCCATCAACCAAACCTTGTACACCAGGTGCGTCGCCTGGTCGATCGATAAATCGACCGATTAATCCCTTGCAGACGAGGTGCATCACCTGGTCAATCCACCAATCAACCGACCAATTCATTTCTTATACACCAGGTGCATTGCACGATCGATCAATCGCCTGATTAATTTTTCGTACACCAGGAGCATTGCCCGATCAATCTACCAATTAACCCCTTGCACATGAAGTGCATTGCCTGGTCATTCGACCAATTGATCCCTCAGTACAAAGGTGCATTGCCTGGTTAATCAATCTACCCATTAATTCCTTGCACACGAGGTGCGTCGCTATCAATCAATCAATCAATTCCTTGTATGCCAGGTACACTACCCGGTCAATCTATCAGTTAACCATTTAATTCCTCGCACACCAAATGCATTCCCTAGCTGGGGGAGAATGAATATAACGAATTCTGCGTGTACGTAAAAACCCATATTCTTTATTTATTCTTTATTCAGAGAACTCCTGCAAGCGCCTAGAAGGCATTGTGCAGGGGGCGAATAATAACAAAAAGAACATATCAGCATTTGCAGCACAAACTATACATTCCTGTAAAGCGTTCCAGTCCTTGACCGTTTTCTCAAAAAATGAATTTTTGCACAGCTCTGCGTCTAGTAAGTATTGTCGTGTCTTGTGCACATGATCATTACGTTTTTGGAAAAATAATTTGGTTTTAAAGAGGTATGATGAACTATTAATACCAGTAGCTTCATGATAAATGTTGTATAAAAACTTCAACCTACGTAAATTTTGCCATCCAGCGAAAGATCCAATGACGCCCATCCTAGTGATTGTTTCATGTTAGTTACACTGAAAAACGGTCGTACTGGCCCAGGACGAAGCGTCGGCACGATTGTATCTTTTCTAAGCCATCAATGCGATTTTTTTGGAAGGGTCCACAGTGCATGCGTAATCAAGGAATTGGCCTTACATAGGCAAGATATGCTAGTTCTTTTATTTTTTGTGTAGCGTTTTTAGGTTTCTTTGGACAAGCGAGTGCGACCCGCCCTCATAATTACATCATCAATCTCACGAATCCCCGTGCAGTCAGATGACAAAGTGACTCCGAGGTATTTTACTTTATTCTGATTTACAGACTACTTACAACTCCTTCTTAGTAATACTGTGTATCAAATTTATTTTTTTCGTGTGAAGTGACTAACATGAACACATTTCTTTACGTTAAGTTGCATCCCCCATTCACCGCACCAATGTTCTATTTGATCCAGGTCAGCCTGCAGTTGTCCGGAACCCTCCCCGTTCTTAATATGCGTATACACAGCGCAATCATCTGCAAATAATCAGCTGGAAGTTGTTGACATGAATATCGTTGATAAATACTAAGAGCAACAATGGCCCCAAGAACCGAACCCTGTGGTACACCAGACGTAACTTCAACGAAATGGGGACGCCTTGCCGTTTAAAATTACACATTGCTGACGAACTCAAATATGACTGAATCCATTTTAGGGTGGCAATATCTATGTTCAAACATTTCAATTTGTGAAGTAATAACGAGTGCGACACTGTAATAAGCACTTTTCTATAATCAAGAAAAACACAATCAGTCTGTTCACCCTTATCTCAGGACATGACAAGATCATGATAGAACTCGGTTGGTTACGTGACACAGAATAACTCTCTACAACCCATGTTGAGAGTCTGAAAAATTATGGTAACTAAGATGCTTCATTATCTGGCTATACAAAAATATGCTCAAGTAGTTTTGCAACAAATAGATGTTAAAGAAATTGGCCTGTAATTTGGTAATACGAGGTTTTTTTCAAAAATTTGCCTTCAAAATTTGCGGCTCTCGTATTATACGCGGGTCCCAACAATTTCAGTTTCTATGAGCGCGATCTAACGCAGTTCGACGTAGTTTCGGTTTTCGAAGTAATATGGCGTTCAAAAACGCTATCATCATCATTAAAATCACAATGTCCAGGCGCCACCATCTGCCCACGGTCGGAGCGTGGGCATAGTAGCAGTAGCGTCGTGCACATAGATAATGCTAGGCCGCCTTCAAGAAAAGTCGTGTTGGTCGCGGAAGGCACTAACGGCAACAGTGCTGCCGGACGACGATTCGCCGTAAGTGAAGGCAGCAGCTCCGCAGATGGAAGACAGAAGCAAGCTCTGTTGCGTGCAACGGAACAAGAGGCTTTGAGGCCCAAAGAATGGCGTGTTCACCGACGTCGAGGCAAGTCTCAGTGATTTTGTGAGAAGAGCAACGTGAAACGGCACCTCGCCGTAAACACTGAGCTGATGCAAGAGAAGGCGAGATAACTTTGGCGAAACCGACATAGGGTTGCTGGGTTTATGCGCCGCGCCAGGTTTTCACTGCTTCGGCGCACGCTCGATGCTCGCTCTTTCAAAAGTGCCGGGAGTTCAAATGCGCTCGACGGCACCGAAGACGACTGCCTTTGGGAGGAGGCGTCGGCGGACAGAGTCTGATGGGAAGTGATAATGAAGTGATTGGGTTCAATTATGATGCCAATAAACGTTTTCTTAAGACTTCCTGGGTCATATTTCTGGGAGAAAATTTTCGGTCTTTAAATTGTTTTAGTATATGCGGATATAATTTTTTTCTTTCTTTTTCGCAGTCTTTAAATTGTGCCTCGTACTATACGCGGGTTCGTATTATATGCGGGTTATTACGGTAGATAACGCATTTCAGATTCCTGTTGACTTCATTATAACCGGCTTTGACCGTATCAATACTTTGCTGGCTGTCGGTCAATTGCCCAATATTGAGCCGATAATAATACAAGAATGCGTGATTAATACGAAAAGCAATGCATGCACCTCTGCCAACATTCACCCTAGAAAGAAGAAAGGAAAGGCTCCAACGCAGTGCGTGAAGCTGAGAGTTAAGTTAGTCGGTTTCAAACTGAATGATGTACAGTGCAATCCACTAATAACGATACCACATATAATGATGTACCGCTGATAACAATTAGTTTCTAGAGTTTTTGGACTAGAAATGATCAGTTTCTAGTCCAGATAGTACAACGATAATCAGTTATAACAATTGCATTATCAGGTTTTCTCATCATTATAAGTAGATTGCACTGCATACTATTGAGCATGAAAATCAAGCAAGCATACTGCACATTACTGGGTTCACTCCTCAAGCCTCAGAAATTGCCAATGAAGCAAGTAAGCTGGAAAACGAACATACAGTGGTTTAAGCTGAAAAAGATATATTTCAAAGCATGCAAAAGTGACAAGGAATGACATCCAACAATTTGCAATCAACACGTATAGACTAATGCAAGCTTCAGAGGCTCAATACAAGACAGGCAAAAAATCTTTTCCCTTTATACAGACATTAGTCTCTCAAGAGTGATATGACAACCAATGCTTCGAAAGTATTCTGGTCGTGCAATCTTTGTGCAGACAGTTTTCGTCCATCGTTAAGCTATAAATGAAAGGAGCATTGAAGCTCTCACCACAATGAACTCTTCTTCATCCAATGCACCGTCCTGGTCGACATCGCTCAGGTCCCAAATCTGCAAGCGTGAGACGGCTGAATCGAGGCACCCGATGCAAAAGGTGTAAGGGCTGAAGTCTCCAGTCTGTTTTGCAAAACTCACCTTCCCAAGAACATCCACAGGAAGCTTCGAGTTCAGCATCACCTGAGGTAGCAAACATTCATGGCATCACCTCACCGGACATCACCGTATGGCGTGTACCAAACACGTCGTAAATGGAGGCTCAAAAATAAGAAATTATAACGAGAAGCGTACGGCACACGTAAGTTCTGAGACTTCAACTACCATAGTTTCTACACAGTAGTCTGCACCCGGTGTGTAGTCCACAGGGGCAAATTTCAGCTGAAGAAAAAAGTTTTTCCCTATATACAGGGTGTCAGAAAAGAAAATTTACAGGAGTTTTTTTTACCGCAAAAATAAACTAGGCATCGCTGAACGCTCATTCTCCGCCCAAAGGTACCGCTAGAGTCACAACCAGATGCCAAGTTTCAGCTCGATCCGATACCTTATTCAAAAGTTATGTGATTTTCTGAAAATTTTCTGAAAATTTCAATGGGAAAATGGAGCCCGTTTTTGCCTGTTTTCGGTTTCTGGTGCCATAGAGCCCCATGTGTTCGGAAAACTCCGTCGGCTGCCATTTTCCCATTGAACTTTTCAGAAAATCACTTATAACTTTTGAATAAGGTATCGGATCGGGCTGAAACTTTGGCATCTGGTTGTGACCTCTAGCGCTACGTTTGGGCGGAGAATGAGCATTCGGCGATGCCTTGTTTATTTTTGCGGTAAAAACCCTGTAAATTTTCTTTTGTGACACCCTGTATATACCGTAAAGTACCAAGGGAGTGCCCAGCCCATTTCCACTGGAAACTGGGTTAATCTACAAATGGGCGCTTGAAGTGGACGCTTCTCGCGGTACTTTATGGTAGTCCGCACCTGGTGTATAGACCACAGAAAAAATTTCGATTGAAAAAGAAAAAATTTTTTTTTCAATAGTTAGCATTTGGTGCATAGTCTGCACCTGATGCCTAGCCTGCATGTAAAAAATGATCAAACATGGCCTTGGCTTTATTGGCTCATAAAGAAGCTTCTATCACAAATAAATATCATTCACATACCGTCATTCACAAAATTTGTCACGTCTCGTTATAATAAACAAACAATCTAACAAAAAAAAATCCCTGTAGAGTACCACAACTGTAAAAAGTCTCCACCGTGCAAATTTTCTGCAATATCTTCTATTTTAACCACAAACTATAGTCCGCAAACTATATTCTGGAAAATACAGTATGTTCATTTCAGTTCCCAGACGTCAATGTTACCTGTCTCCACAGTTAAATATTGATTTTACTGCAATGTAAATATCAGCAATCACAATGTACACCATACCCCTCTGAAGATGTGTTTTCCCCTAAATGTGCGGGTGCACTGCGGTGAAGCGATCAGCGAGATTGCAGTGTCAGCTCTGTGGGTATTGCTTCTTTGGAGCACACCAATGCTTGAGGAGAAGTGCACTCAAGGGGGCTAACCCGCCGCGATCAACCAGTTCGAAAATTTGAATATCGCAGTTCATTTTGAAAGAAATATCAAATAGCATATTATTTGAAAGTACTATTCGATAATTCGAATATTCGCACAGCCAAACCCTTCGCACAGAGTACTTAGGCATCCGAGAAAACAACAACTGTACTTTCTTAATTTTCAATGGCATCGCCAGAATGCCACGTGCCAGACACTTAGTTTCCTTTTCGGAAACCGCTCCTTCATGGCAGAGACATGGCATAAATTGTGCACAAACACAGCTTTTGAAGCAGCATGTAGCAGATTATTAATTTCAGTGCAGTTTGGCACAACAATTCCACCACTGCAAATGCACTGAAATAACCACCAGCCCAATCGCCCAGTACTTGGGATTTATTAGATTCAGAGGAAAGCTTGAATGATCGGAGTTTGAATTCATGAAGGTCAACAGCAGGGGTCGGCAACCTGTAGCCCACAGGAAAGCATTGTGCAACACCAGCGCAGCACTAAAAAAGTCTCTCCCCCCCCCAATCCACCCTGTCCCGCTCCTCGCACTATCTCAAGGATCACGCAGACATTTTGACCTCAAATGAGATTAGATAGGTACATGAATGACCTTGGGAATGACCGTGTTAGTTTTTACTCTGGTCTCTCTCAGAAGAAGGAGTCCCTTCAATAGTTTTCTTTGAAAACTTTGGGACCCCTATCTGAATAAGTGAAATTAACTAACATCTTGTTTACAAATAAAAACACATTTTGACTTGACTTTGACTTGACTTGAATGTGAAAATAAAGTCGCAGCGGCCATCATCACAGTGTTGGGCAACATGTATGTCAACGAACAGACTTTTTTGAAGATGAAATGCATCAGCTGAAACTTGCATAAGTGACTAACAGATACGCATCTCCGAGGCTTTTCACGACTCTCGTGGTGCGTTTACAGTGCAGTCCACTTATAACGATACCACTTATGACGATATATCGGCTAGAGAACGCATCGTATTTTATAGAAACGCATCAATTTTTGCATTGGTTCTATGTAAAAATAAACCATATATAGCGATGCATTTTTCCCGGCATTTCGGATATAACGATCAATAAATGATCGCGTAGAATGTGTTTATACTACGAAAATTCAACAGAGAAAATTGAGATAAAAAATTGTGAAATTCCGTGAAGAAACGACCGAGATCGGCAGACGCGATCATCGCCCGATGGGCCCCGAGCCGAATGCCTCCGCGAGTAGGCGCTGCGCGCGGCCTTAAAACCTCGACGCTATCATCATCATCATACCCGTAACCTCGTCGTAACCCCTCCCGCGCCCTCCTCTTCCCCGCATCTGCCCGCGTCGCTGGGGTGCAGGGTTGACCAGGTTGGGCTATAAATAGCCAAAAGTGGGCTAGTTTTATTTGCAGTTGGCGGAAAAAATTGGTCGTTGGCTATTTGGCTAGCATTGGGCTATTTCTGATCCGTGCTGGGCACACCAAAATGCATCAGAGCGCTTGGGTTTATAGGTTCAAATATGGTATTCTTAGAGTGAGTTACGTAAACATTTGGCGTTTCAGTCTGTTAAACACGATAGTATGCGACAGCAAGCGAATTCGTCTGCTCTTTGCGCGCCTTGTGCAATTGTTTCCCCCGAATACGAATATGTCCGAATGCAAGCGTGTGCTGTTATTCACTCCATCTCAACCAGTGACGGCGCAATTCCTTGCGGCCCAAACAGCACCTGTTCTGCGCATTCTTTGGGTTGTCTGTTGATTGGCGTGCACCTATACTTTGATGTTTACTTCTCTGTAGTTTTCCCATGACGTCATTCTGGTCAACATGCCCTGATACTAAGCGTCCCAATAATACAGTGGAAGGTATGTTGTCATGCGCTTGTACGAGCGTTTCAGGAAATTCGCCGAACGTACAATGGACGCCATTTCTGGGGCATTTCGGCACCGTTGCTGAGCACACAACACGGTGTTCATTTTTTTTATGTTCTACTATCCTGGAGACTAAGGAAAGAGAAAAACGGGACGACACATGCCTTTACACACATGTTCACCGCGTGGTCTGCCGTTGGTTCCGCGAACTAGTGATGCTAGTGGAGTGACACATTTCTATTTCATGTATAAAAATGCATTATGGTGACTCTTTTGTGTTTAAAATAAACGTTTCAAATGGTCAGTTCTTTTTTTGGATATTTTGGGGCTATTTTTCTGAAATCGACAGTTGGCTATTTTTGGGCTATATCTCGTAGAACTTTGGCGGGTTCGAATACAAACACCTGGCAACCCTGCTAGGGTGAAAGATGGCTCCGACGAAGCGAAGAGGCTATCTTCTTCGAGGAGAAAAAGCAAATCCTACGTGATTGGCGGCAAGGATTCAAGGTCGGAAGTCTCGTCCGGAGACGCATGAGCACTCTCAGTCGACGATATCGACCACCCTGAAATCCGGGGACGTCGTAATGAAAAAGGGCTGGAACAAGCGGCTTTGACGACCAGCGGAAAAGGCTTGAAAAGTTGTCGAGAAGGCCCTGTACCAGTGGTTTCTTATGATCCGAAACGCCGCGATAGTCACGCTCCAGCTGCCGCACAAAGCAAGCGGATATCTTGGATATTTCTTGCCGCGTTTAACACCATTTCACTGCGTGCTTGCTGATGACCCTACAATAAAACTTTGTTATATTGCGGCGCTTCTTCTATGGTGTGATTCAGTGAACACTGGTGAGTAACCTTCTGCTTGGGGAAAACTATTTTGGGCAGTTTTCAGGGTCAGTCCGGATACAACGATAATCGGTTATAACGATCGGATTTTTCCGCATTTAATAATATCGTTATAAGTGGACTG
>JAZHYW010003980.1:0-39271 GCA_037355805.1 Ixodes ricinus
AGAAGGTACATTTTGAGACGTCCACAACCCACTCTGAACACCGCCTGAGACAAGCAATCAACAAATATGTCGCCGACCGATTATTCGGATATGACTGGGATCACGCAAAAGTCGGAATAAAACAAGCAGTCCGAAAAAGTTAATTCAGCCAAAAAAATTAAAGCCGCTTACAACTCCCTGTGATGCTGAATTAGAGTGCAGCTCTTGAGGAGGAGGAGGGAAGGGGACTGGAGGGGCCAGGTGATCTCGCGGGGGGGGGGGGGTCACATGACCCCGGGGGCAGGGGGAGGTCACGTGACCTTGAGGGTCACGTGACCTTGGGGATCACGTGACCTGGGGGATACGTGACCTTGGGGGAAGGGGGTGTCACATGACGATGACGTCATCAGTGACGTCATTAGTGATGATGACGATGCGGATGCCGATGACGTCCATCCGCATCGGCATCATCACCTGATGACGTCACCAGTGACGTCATCGGCATCCACATCGTCATCATCACTGGTGACGTCACTGATGACGTCATCGCCATGTGACCCCCAGCCGCCTGCCACCCCCCGAGGTCACGTACAGAACCCAGCACAAAACAAAAGCGCCAAGCAAATCAACCTCAATTGCGGGGAAAAGAGACAATGAATCCGATTATAGCCTCAATCCAGTTACTGTATTGCATGGACAGCACCTCCTGGCATAGAAAATGTGTAGAACGCGGTGTTGAGGCTACGGGCCAAACCGAAACAAACAAAAATGGCAGCAGTTCGGCTTGCAGTGGCCGCTAAAAGGCAAAGAAAATTGAGCGATGAGGTTTACCTTGTCCAGATTTTATGTTACCATTATACATTCTATACGGGGCGAGTGGGTTCCATAAAATTCTCCAAATGATAGGGATTGTCCGAAATTTCGGTGTCCGAAAAATCTGTCGGCAAATACTCATGCCAACGGAGATTAACTTTTGTAACATAAGAAACTGATGTTGCGAAATGTCCGACTCCCGAGTTTATGAGGTCATTGGACTAGACTTGGTGCCACTGTTTCTTAAAACACCTGCACCATCAGCACCCGATTATAATCCAGAGGTATCGGCATGCAGCGGACTGGTTTCACACGTCCAATTCGTCGCACTAAACTTGTGGACGAACTGCCTCACGCAACAAACTTCCTCGTCAGCCCCTCGGGGTTCGGCACAATGCCGTTTGACCGTGTTTATGTTTTTCTCTGAGGTACGAATAGAAACAGTGCCATGGTTTGTTTGTATTCCCATTTTGGTCCATGCTTTAGGCACCATTTCTTTTACCTGGAAGAGAAATTGCCATGGCATGCTGCAGGTTCAGAAAAGCAGGACAAGCCCCTCGCCAAAAACTTGCCATGGCTGCTGGTTTCCTCCTCCCCAGCATTCAGTCTACTAAGTGGAAAGGTTGGAGGACCTTGTGGGAGAAGCTTGTCCCGCTATTCTTGAACCAAACGACTTACCTCGCACCCTTTGTGCACAACACCCTCGTTTGACACCCTCCAAATAGACTCACCTTTGGTTCAGAGCCGAAGGCGCTCTTGAAAGGGTCCCCGGCAAAGGGATCGTCGACCACACCGCTTTTGAAGGGGTCAGCTGTGAAGAACACAAAGACCGGTCGTTTGGGTTTGCCACCAACTGGAGTCACTAAAAAACTGTGCTCAAAATACTGGCTTGGAAGAGGTTATAATGGGCAGGTGGTGGCATTTGTATTTTTTATATATGGTGCGAAGTCTAACGAAAGTAGGCAAAACAACCGCATCGGCACTTAGAGCAGCACTGGTATTTTTCGCAGAAATTACTATTCTGAAATCTGGCTTTTATGAATGGTGCACAGGAGTTCAGACATTGTTTCACTCCGTTGTGAACCGTTTTAGCAAGAGAGGAGACAGAAAGTAATTGCTGCATTTTCTGCCAGGCAAGCCGTAAAAGGCTGTCTGGCCACGATGGTACTAGGCAGCAACAAAAAATGTGGGGTGCACGTTTTAATTTTTTTACCCAATCCCTTACAAGGACTTCCTGGCAATCATCCCACACTGCCTGGTGACAGCTACAAATATGCGGAGGAAGGATCTTGGCTTAGTAGGGTAGGGGAGCAATCGTGTGTTTTGGTTTTTAGGGTAGGTGGTGCAAGATACCGCCCTTTATAAAGAGTACAGCCTTTAACGTCCATCCATTGATCCATCCCTGAGTGAAGTGTCATTGCTCTAAGGTTCAGATTCCTGCAAACACAGAGGTTCCCCAAGTGCCCTCGTCAGTTTCTCAGGCTCCAAAATTCCCTCGACCGTCCCTGTCCTTAAGTGAAGCGTTCTCTACAGTTTCTGAAAAACTGAAAGACTGAAAAAAACATAACTGCAAAAATGAACCTGGAAACTGGGCTGAGAGGCTATACGAGAGAGGCAGATATAATTGCATGCACGACCGTAGACAAAAATACACCGGCGTTACGAATGTTCTGCGAGTAATGACCAAGACTGATGTCGTACCAGCTTTGAAAGGGTCTTCCCCAGCGAAAGGATCTCCCATGAAGCCATTCATGTCACTGAAGGGGTCCTTGCTCTTGAAAGGATCGTCCTGCAAAAAAATATGATGCACCAAGTGTCATGCCATATGCCAGATGTGTCATATCATCATGTTGTTGCTACAGCGCGTGTCCCAATGTAATCTATCACGTAATGCGCAACAGCATGTGGCCAAATGTCAAGTGCCGCATCATGTGTGCCAAGATGTGCTACAATATCGCCACGTGCCGTTTTGTTTGGCTTAGTCTACGTATGCATTGTCATCTTGCTTTTAACTGTCGCTTCTCCTCATCTTTTCTATCTGTGCGGAGCTAGAGCGCCTGTTACCACTTATTGCCAATCATAAATCCCGGGGCAGTAAGTTAAGAAACCGATTTATGCGGTCAGTTTAAGGTGTGTTCAATCCATATCGCCCACGTCGCAGTTTGTGAATAAACTGTCAGATGACACTTCTTACAAAGTCCATTACTCCTAGGTACCAGCTTATTTACGGATGGTTCAAGGTAGAGAGATGGTCTCAATGTGCCCTTCGCAGCTTCAGTATTATAGCGTTGAGCATATGATGCCATTCCAAACTGCCTCAAAGGCACGGCAAGTGTAACACTGTTGGCAGCAATTTAAAGGCTCACAAAGAAGAGGCTCACATGCACAGAAGTGATCTTTCACACAAAACCGTCAGCCGCTTTTTGAAACTAAACAACGTTAATATTAACACTGTTTCCTGCATCACTCAAAACTCTTTCTTTAAATTAAACTGATAATCTGTGTGGTTTCATGGAGTGAATCCACTACCATCTTCTTTTTTTAGTTCCTTCCCAAATTTAGTTATTATAGTTATACAGTGGTTACTACAGAACTAATCAATCCATAGTTTATATTAACATTGAGAATAGCAGAAACAAACAAAAAATCAGGACATATGTTGTTTTTGCCTCATCTTAAAATGTAAGGAGCCAGGGGAATGCCACGAAAACACGAGGCAGTCTGAAGGAAGGCAATGCGTGTGTCACCAGCTAATCAATCAATCAATCACCTTGATTTCTTCCTCGGGCACACTGACAAAGCTAGAGTGGTTGCTTCCATCCTGCCAAACAAAAAACAAAGCAGAACAACACAAATAAACACAATTTCTTAGAAAAAAAAGAAATGCATGCAAAGATTAAAAGACAGGAGATTAAATTCAATGATAAATAAAAAGTCAGACTCCCCAAAATAAATTAAAATGAAAAAAAAAAGTAAAATGAACTCAATTAAAAAGAAAAAAAGAAAAGCAAAACTGAAGAAACAAGGAAAAAAAAAAGATTGAGTTGAAGGATAAATAAATAGAAAAGTCAGGCACCTAAAATGTAAACAAAGATTAGACAAAAGCAATAATCAAAACAATAAAGAAAAAACAACAACAACAATAAAACTGCTCATCTCTGATGTATCCCAAAGGCACTCCAAATCATTTATAGGTCCTCCGTAAGGTCATGTTATCCAACGCCAGGTGTAGTCATGTCTCACAATGTTGCATTACCATGCAAGTATAGTTCATAGTGTTACGTCACATGACACATACCAGTGTCATGTGACATCATCCATGACGGCCACCACACTCATGATGTCACCATCGAGGCTACATCCCGTGGACACAAAAGTGCCAAGAGCTGGACCTATACATGCTATGCATTTCAAAAACTAGAAATCCCTGGAACTCGCATCATGAAACAAAGAACAACGCTAGTTTGGGCATAACCCAGCTTGCTATGGATCAGTTAGCATAGGCTGCTTGGATCACGTGAGGCCACATGAGAAAAAAAAGAAAAGGACCTACATCTTCAATCAGCTTTCCAAAATTTTCTAACAATTGCCTCGGCTGTGCGAGATTGTCCTAAAAATCCTACGAGACATTCTAAAACCTCCACAGGCCCGCAAAATGCCTCCTAGCATTTCCTGCAACTGCTGGGGTTCTCCAATAATTACCCAAATCTACTAATACAGACATACCAACAACATTCCAGATGTATAAAGCAATCCTCTCAACATAACGTGGCTCACAAAATCCTTAGCGAGTCCCCTACGAGTTGCTTCAATTTGGCATCACTGGGATTCTCCAGCAGTTTCCCAAAATGCACTAATGTTTGCCCACACCAACAATGCCTCATTCTGAGATTTAACCAGACTCGCTAAAACTCCCCAAATCTTTCGCCATTTGCCAGACAATCGGATAACTTGTCACCTAGAACAATGAAACGAGAGGACAAAGGTGGCTCTGCTCCTTAAAATGGAAGCACTAACGATTCACAACTTCATTAATCGAAGTATGTATTTACTCTACTGATGGAATCGCAACCTTCATACTTGTTACATTGGATGCCTTCCTTCGTACTGATCCTTTTATCCGTTACGCAAATGAGTTTGGCAAAAAGACCTGACTCAGAGTGAAGATAGACCACACAACTAGATGTCTCCTGCTGCATAGCATAATTCTTCATCGAGGGCAGGTTACGGGTGTTAACCTGTAGCTGGCAAGAACCCTCGGACAAATGCTTTCTAAGCACCTTGCCCAAGGGTGAAAAAGTGCTTTGGAAGGTCCATGGATAGATGGACGGATGGATGGACATTCATCCATCTATTCATGGATCTTCCAAGAACCTAGACTAAATAAAAAAAAATGCTCACATACTAATAAGCGACAGTGGGGGTAGGACCCAGTAAAACATAATGCAGCAACAATCAGGTAACTGTAGCTATCTGATCAACGCATGGGGGCACTGAATTCAGAGAAATCTCACACTGCTTATTGGCGACGTCTGCAATATCGACGGCACCTGGCGGCTAGAACAGAAAGCTGCGGCTGCAGGTCCTCTCGCCACCTCTCTCTCGAGGGACGAAGCCGTGAAAGTAGGTTAAAAATACTTGCAATGAAAATCACCAATAGGTGGCAAAAACAAGCCCCTAGTTCTCTCATTTTGTTCTCCGTGACTGACCGTGTTGGACAGCTGCTGGTACTCCGGTTCAGGAAGTCCAGCGAGGAACTGGTCGTCGCGAAGGAGTGACTCTGGCACCAGGCCGGGGTCGCCGGCCTGGAGGGCGCGGTCAACTTGGGACACCCATGTCTTCAGCTGCACATGCTGCTCCTCCAGTGCCACCTGCTTTGCCTTTACCTGCCAGGAACAAGAGGGTGGTGTCAGCTTTGAGGCAAGCAAAGAAGTCTATCCCAGAGAAGCCAGTCCAAAACGTGCTAAAGGCCTGTTCACACACTTGCGACTTCTAGAACCGAGAGCCGCAAAACCTCTTAAAATCTCTTACGACGAGAGAATGCGTCGGCACGCTGGCGCCATCTATGCGGTGACTATGGAGCTGCATTTCACTGGAGCGCATGTTTTGTGGTATTTGCAAGGTCAAATGTATGTACTACCTATGAAAAATGGTCGTTTAGAACATAAACAAAAGTTTTTCAAGCCAAAAAGAAAAAAAAATGATGTACGTAAAAATATAAATTATATGGAACCGCCAAGTGTTCCACGGCTCCCCGATAGGTGGCGCCAGCATGTTCTCTTGTCGCGAGAGATTTCAAGAAGTTTCAACGCACACGGTTCTAAGAAGTCGCAAGTGTGTGAATGAGCCTTAAGAAGACATTTAAAGATCAGACAAGCCAAGAAGCCAATCCAAGGCATGCTAAGCCAATCAAAGATCAGACAAGCCAAGAAGTCAATCCAAGGCAAAACAAGATGCTAATTCCAAGACAAGAAGACAATCAAAGACAATGATAAGACTAGAGTCGCTGAATGTTCCCAAAGTACCGAAACTCCCAAGCTTCGCTTCGAAACCGAGTCGCGGCGCAGCACAATCCCCAACATGGCGCTGCCCATGTTGGGGATCGCATACAGTTGTGCAGTCAATGCGAAGTGCGTACAGTGTAGCGTTCATTCTCGTGTGAACTCTTCAATCCACGTTTTTGGTCCGTGGCGACGCTGGTTTGTTTTCATTAAAGTTCCTTCCTTTGTTTTGAGCGGTGCGTGACTTGCTCCTCGCTGTCTCGTCTCTCAATCTCTCGCCTCGAAACGCATCAATGTTGGGTGTTAGGCTTAGCGTCCGAGGCGTAGAGTTTGAAATGCAGCACCAGCGCAACCGGAGTGAGCAAACGAGCCGGGAATCTTCTTTAGCAAACCAGAGTAGCGGCTACTTGATACAAAAGAAAATCTAGAGAAAATCAATGCACCTTCCGTTCGGTCCTAACTCATCAATGCCCATAGCTCCCACCCATGCATACCTGTCGTAGCCGTGGTAATGGGAAAACGTTTTATGTACTTTTTTTTTCGAGGGGGGGTCTATCTCCAAACTGGCTGACTGATAACTTCCGCTACGAGTTAAACCAGCCAATCAGAACTGGATTCTGCGGGGATTGACTTTTGGTAAGCAGACTGAATGGAATTCAGTACTCTGGGGACATTCAATGACTCTAGACAAGACAAGATGCGAATTCCAAGACAAGAAGCAAATCAAGGAAAAGAAGCAAATCAAGGAAAAGAAGACAATCCAAGGCGAGCCAAGAAGACAACACAAGACAAGACAAAGTGCCAATCCATGAAAAAGCGGGAGGCATACCTGGCTGATCTGCAGCTGTGTGTCCTGCTGCGTCTGGCCCAGAGAGAGCAGCAGGGCCTTCTTGCTGTCAATCTCGGCTTGGAGCCCACACTCCTCTTGACACAGGCCCTTGAGTTCTGCTCGCTTCTGCTCCAGCTCCTTCTCTTGCTCCTGGGTAAGAAAGACAGACCATTAAGAGACCATAGGCCAAAGAAAAGTGAGACACCACAGAAAATAGAGTAACCAGAGACCATGACCCACAGGAACTACAGGAAAGAAACCGTGGACCACAGAAATCACGGAAAAGGAAAAATGGTAGACCGTAGACCACAAAAACCATAGAAAAGAGAGAAGCCATGGGCCACAGAAAGCGTATAAGAAATGAGAAATCAACATCTATAGAAAAGTCATAGAGAGACCATAGATCACAGGAAATGAAGAAACCATAGACCACAGAAACAAGAGAAACCATACACCACAGACCATATGGAACGCATATAAGAGGGAGAAACAATGGACTTCAGAGAGGTCATAAAGGGACCATAGACCAGAGAGAAATTGCAGACCATGGAAACTATAGAATAGGAAGAAACCATAGACCACAGAAAGGATGTAGAAAACATAAACAAAAACCATAGAAAAGGGAGAAACCAGAGACTTAAACACTAGTTATCGAAGCTTTCTAATGTGCATTGACATTAAGGCCCAACTGCTACCCGTGCCCAATGCTTGAGCACAGGGGCCCTAATCTGGACACTTGGTGGAAAAGTCGGCGAGAAATTCGGCGGCTATGATTGGCCGGCGCCAAGGTCAAGTGTGGCGTTGGCCAATCGCGGCCGCCAGATTTCTCGCCGTCGCTTTTGCCAAGCGTCCAGCTTAGGGCCCCAGGTCAGATTGGGAATGTCTTTGCAGCAGTAGCATTGTTGCTACGTTTCAAAGTCAACATTAAAAAGGCACAATGACGTCAACTTGCACAGTCTCCTTAAACTGATTATTGGTGCCCCTGTGGATGTCCTTATATTCCCACAAATTTTAAAGATCATGAGATGCGCAAGTCCTAGACCTATATAAAATGACTGCAAACACAGAGCTTAAAAGATCAGTTAAACTAACTTCAAAACCCCCAATTTCACTTGAAGTAACCTCCAATTTGCAAGCAAACGCGGATAGACAAAAGCTTTCTTGCAGAGGCGGGCATAAACCATGCTTGAAGTACCACCTATACCTATGGAAAGAGGCAGTTAAAATGACCAGAGAATCACATTTCAGAAATGAATTATACCTAGATTCTACACTTGCTTTGAAATGAATCAGCAGCTTGACCAACCTACTTAAAAAGCTTCGGACATGCTCAAATCAATCTATTTTCGGGAGAGTCAAACGACATAAACTGTCAGTTTAACGAAATTATTACCAAAATATAAAATTTTAACTATAAAAAAAATATCGTCGCCCCCAGCAACATGGTATAAGGACAGGGGCGGATCCAGAACTCCGTTTTGGGGGGGCGGAAAATTTGTACGGATACTATTCTCCCATTCTTTCTTGTGCACCGGCGGGTCCACCCATGTCAAATTGCGCTTCGAGAAGGGGGAGGGGAGGGGGTCGACTTCGTTTGGGGGCGACCGCCTATGTCGTGCCCCCCCCTTGGATCTGCCACTGTATAAGGAACACTGATAACATTTGTGAAAGGAGTTTTCTTCCCTTTCAGTCTTTCCTTAATGCCCCACCATCGGCTACAAACTTGGATAATAAAAGAACACACTCTGGTCTCAGTTTGTCCCAGCCTATTTTAATAAAGAATAACATTCTTAACCCTGAAAATAACCTCAAGGTAATTTTTACTCTCTTGACAGCTATAAAAAATACATTTCGCAGCTGTAACTCTAAATCTGAAAGGCAAGACATCGCTTTTAAAGATCGTAAATTTCAGGACTACACTATGTAAAAAAGCCATCGGACCAGGATTAAAAAAAAAAAAAAAAGACGAGAAGGAAGCGGGCAGAGGTTATCTTTAAAATCAATCTTCAGATGCAAAAAAAGAAAAAGATATATCTTTTTGAGTGTAGAAAATGTGGTCTGCGTACCTGAGTTCGCTGAAAATGCAAAAGAAAAAACGTAAAACAGTACACTAGAAAATATAGTGTCAGCATCCCCCCAAGTTAGGATGGGGAACAAGTGATTGTTCCCATCCTGAGGCTCCCGGTAGAATTTGCTCGAATCGGGACTGCCAGACGCCCTTGTGGAAACCCTAGAAACTAGAGGCTCGGGCGGGAAGCGTGGGTGAAAACGTATACTGCATGATGCTGCTAGTGCAAACACAACATCAATACTTTTTGCATTTCATTGACACACGTCACCGATGAGCCTCAAATGTTACCGCTAAGGTCAACGCACCAAATCAGGACTTTTTGCCACACGGGTGGTTTTGATAACTGCCTTCCAATTCTAAAATAAAAATAGTAAAAAATGTTGGCAATCGTCGCTTGTATGCACCAACAGTATCGCGCAGTGAACACCTCTCCGAGAACAATCGTTGTTTCATCTCCGAAATTTAGCGGGGTAAACTGAGAAGCACGGTCACGAGCGAGTGTACACCCAGGCCTTCGTCACTAACAGGGTGAAAATGGTAGGAGGTCTAACAGTTGCCATTCTTATGGCAGGAGGTCTTGATTGCCACCCTGTCATTCTTATCCCATCGGTGAATATACGATAGGCTCGCAATAATTCAAACTCCGATATTTCATACTTCCGGTCAATTCAAACAAATTTCGAAATTTTGGTTGTCCCACCGTGCTTTCAAAGTATTTATAAGCCGCTCGATTCGAACGACGTTTCCATCTAATTCATACTTTTTGTTCTCGCGGCCTCGTTGAGCGTTTCTTATCGAGCACTGGTGCACCGCGACAAGCAACAAAGTGCACCTATGCTCGGTAAGAAATGCACTCAAAGGGGTGATATAGACAGCTTTTTTGCTGGATGAACAAACTTAATTTTGTTTTGAAGTGTCACACACTGTATAAACAGTTCACAACAGACAACATTTTTGAGGGACGACTAGACTTATCTCGTACATTTCGTCGATGTTTCATGTGCGGCATACTACCTGCTTACGATTGGTAGGCCTGTATAGAGGAAATCATCTAATATCTGCTTTGTATGTGTAGCCATGCATAAAACAAATCATAATTTTATCTCGCATTGTATTCAGATGAATTCCCAATAATTCAAACAAAATTCGTGGCTTCCCGGAGTATGAATTAAGGAGAGTCTACCGTAAAATAAAAAACTTCGGCTCTGCCACCTGGATCCAAGAGAATCCAAAACACCCACCTCCAACAGCTTTGTCTGCTCCTCCAGCTGCTGCTTAAGCATCGAAACCTGCAAGAGACCAAAGACCCCGCATCCTCTCCTGAATTTCCTGCCACATATTCCGTAAAACAGTCTCCAAAAGCCATCTTTTATAAGCCAAGAAAAAAGAAGCAGCAGAGGAGGGAAAGAGTAAAAAGAAAAGCCATGCATCGACGTGCTAAAAATAGAAGAAAAGAAAAAGCCCTCAAAGTTTTTGCATGATAAAGAAAAAAAGCCATGCATCAACATTTCAGGAGGCAGTAACTCTATCATCCGTATCCTGATGGCCCATTTTGATGGCTGCTATAAGCCAAAGAGGGTTGACACTAACATTCCACAGGAGCATGGAAAAGTAAGGAATAACAATTCTTAAACTAAAGGCATGCAAGGGGACAGAGGGCCTCGGGGAGACTGAGGGGCAGATTCCCTGAAATCGCATACTAATTAAAATTATTCTATAGGTGTATCGAGCAAATTCTAAAATATTAAAGGTTAAGTTACACGTCTTTTTGGTTTTCTCAGAAAACCTTGGGATCTGCGAAGCCTGTACATACAGTTGAATCTTCCTACAATAAAACTCGCGGGACATGCAAAAATATTTGTTGTCGCGAGAACTTCTGCTGTTGTAAAAACAATTTTACGACAACAGTTGGACAACTAACAGAAAATAAAAATACTTCACTGTTGCGAAAATTTAGTTGAAGCGACAATCGCAGTAAGGGATTCGACCATCTACACCTAACGATGGGCCAAACTTTTGCAGAATCGAAAATTCGGCGCCGAATCTTGGTACTTGGCACAGCCGAATATTTGCCATATTCAGCAAAGATTCAGCAAAAATGCAGGGTGGACAGACTGACTAACTGATTCTTGTTTTATTTTATCGAAAAACATTTTTAAAGCCTAGTAGAACAAATTAAATAAACGCTGACATAGTGATTGCTAAGTAACTTGATATTTTAAAGCAGAAGTTTATTAGCAGTCTTTGTCGTTTATTTGCAAAATTACACCGACTTAAGTCATGGTGCGCGGTGATCTCTGGTACGACTGCGTAACTGGTTTAGGTTATGCTTCAGAACTTCATCAATGCAGTGTGAGCATTTGGGATGGTGGTGTTGGCGGGTACTGTGAATATTTTCGTTTTCCGCGTGTCGTAACGAATCCGATCGGCCGAGACTCCACCAGAAGTCACGCTTATTACTTTAAGCATGCAAGCTTTTGCATATTGTGCCAGCTTTGCATGCATTCATAGCTTGTAAACTGTTTAGAAATGTGACACTTAGAAGTTTTGGATGTGCAAGAATGAGTGCCTTTGTTTTGGGATTAGTTTTGTATAAAAGTTCTTAAACCGAGATCAAAACCGAAAATTCATAACGCACGCTAATGATAAAAGGAAAAACAAGTACATTTTTTTCTTCAATGTTGCCGGCATTGCGTTTGGTGCGCACGTGCAGACGTCTGCTGAATCTTAGCCGAACCTTTGCCGGATTTTCCTCCAAGGTTTGCAAGTGCCAAATTTCGTCGAATCTGAACTTTGGCTCATTCAGCCCATCACATCACATTATTTGTAAGAAAAGCTGATTATAAATTCTGAGCTTGACAATTAAGTGTATGCAAGTTTGAGCCTGAATGCAAAGGTTTATCTCAGCATCGATTTCACAGGGAACGCACCCACATCTCCCCTGCAAGTGCTTCAAATTAGCGAAGCAATCGAAAGCAAAAAGAAAAATAAGCGAGGAGAGGGCAACAGTGCAGGCGTAACTGGGCCCAAAGCAGCAGACACGCCAGCCAACATGCAAGAGAAAACAAAGACAGCCAGGGACAGCTGTAGTACCTTCTGCTTCTCTTCTTCGAGCTCCTGCCTAGTTTCGGTTAAGTCCCTATCTAAGGCCGCTTTCTGAGAAAAAGAACAAAAAAAGACAACCAACATGCAAATTTGCTTTTCTACGACCCATGGCTTCAAGTAGCCAGACATAGTTTGCTGGGATGATACAGACTCCAAAGCAAAAACAACCATTCAATTCAAGCAAACAGAAATCCTCAGGATTCCCATCACATGCCACAATGTTATCTACCAAGGGGCCAAGACCACTCCATAACTAAAATGCTTAAATGCAAAAATTACAAAGGTCATGCAAACAAGACAAACAATTCAACCCATCGAATAATAAAAAAACAATGATACAAAAATTACTTGAAAGCCACCGAGTCAAACCAAGAAAAAGCATAATGCATAATGTACTTGCAGCAAACCTTGCGTGCACACTAAACAGGGGCCACAGGACTATTAAGTTCTAAGCTCCTAGTCTAGGCTAATAGTGCCTATGAGCTTGCATATCTCGAGTGCCAACTACAGCTTTGCAAGCAAAACTCTTCACTTCTGAATCCCGCAGAAAGTTTTCCCTAGTATATAAGTACTTTAGAACACGCTTCAGATACCCAAGCAGTATTAATTGTTCGAACTGTCTGCTGGGTTATTAAGAAAGAGATGAGCCTCCAGCACAAGCAGTAGTTTGAAACTCAACTCAACAGCCAGAACACTACCGTAAAATCCCGAGAGATGCCCCAACCCCGAAAGATAGCCCACCCCTAATTTTGGCTTGATTTGCCTATATTCTTTTTTATACACCTGAAGGTAGCCCACTCCTAGCAATAGTAGTGTTGTGACCAAAGATGGCCTCAGCGTAAATGCGGCTAGGTAGCTTTGCCGGGATATAAGCGAACGTAACTGACTGGAAAGTACAGTCATCTTTGCTTCGTTAACAGCCCCGCCACCAAAACAAGCTTGGAAGGGACACGACCTAAAAATAGCAATTTTTTAAACTTTTCTCGATTGTACAGCGAAAGTTATTAACACTCCATATTTTCACCTGATTTGCTCTCGATGTTCGGTAGGCTATCTCTCGGGATTTTACGATATACCCATTTGCGCCTCAAGATTCGTAGGAAACAAATTCGGCTCCTGACAAGCATCACTAGATTTCACTTTATGTGGTGAATGAAGATACATATTAGAGAATAATCACTCACTTGTTACTTCACCAAAACCTACATCAAATATAAAAGAACCTTTTTTAGAGCCCAGCTCTTAGGCGCCCGTTTACGGCTTGAGCGGCGTCGCCGTCGGAGTAACCGTAAAATCACATGACCCCCGAGGTCACATGACCCCGGGCCACGTGACCCCCAGGTCTTGTGACCCCCTCCCCGAGGTCACGTGACCCCCAGGCCACGTGACCTCCCCTCGGTCACGTGA
The DNA here is from genome assembly GCA_037355805.1 of Ixodes ricinus. Lineage (NCBI taxonomy): Eukaryota > Metazoa > Arthropoda > Arachnida > Ixodida > Ixodidae > Ixodes > Ixodes ricinus. The sequence continues at coordinate 13,706 of JAZHYW010003980.1, forward strand.
CTCCCTGGTCACGTGACCCCCAGGTCCACGTGACCCCCAAGCCATGTGACCCCCCCAGTCGTGTGACCACGTGGTCATGTGACCGGGGGGGGGGTCACATGACCCCCTGGTCATGTGACCCCCAGGCCATGTGACCCCCCTCCCCGAGGTCATGGGACCTCCCAGGTCATGTGACCCCCGAAGTCATGTGACCCCCCCAGGTCACGTGACCCCCAGGCCATGTGACCCCCGCCTCCCCCCCCGTGCCTTCCCCTCCTCCTCAAGAGCTGCGCTCTAGTTCGGCGTTACAGGGAGCTGTAAACGGCTTTATTTTCCCCTCTCCAACAACTAAATCTTGTGCGAAATACTTAATGCACTGCATAAACTTCAAAAACCCAGTTTTATTTTTTTTAACGAAGTGACAATGAGTAGAGTAAGACTTTTCTTTAGCACAATGGAAAGGACGTAGATTAATCCTATTACACACATCATAATCATGTTACAACCATCTCTGTAGCTTACACAATGTTTGACCTTCACATATGGATTCCTCAGGCGCATATAGCTTCCTTAGAAGCAGTATGTATTGCTACAATACCTGCTCTTTGGTTCGAATTTATGGAAAGAGTTGCACTAAGTACTGCTAGTTTTAAATTATTTCCAACTACTACGACCATAGTTTAAAAGAATAGTGCTACCGTAAAATCCCAACAGATGCCTCACCCCCAAAAAGTAACCCACTCCCCATTTTTGGCTTGATTTGCTCATTTTTTTTTAAACATAGAAAGATAGCCCACTCCTAGTAATCGTAGTGTTCGGATCAATGATTACCTCGATGCGTCTAGTTAGCTATAGCGGAATGTAAGCAAACATTGCTGACTGGGAAGTACAGTCACCTTTGCTTCATTGCCCTTTGCCGCGATAACAAGGTTGGCAGGGACACAGGATCTAAAAATATACTTTTTTCAACTTTTCTTGATTGCATACCCATTAAAGTTAGCCCACTCCTTATTTTCAGCCAAATTTTCTCTCGATTTTAGGTGGGCTATCTCTCGGGATTTTACGGTAATTGTAGTACTCTCTAACACAGGTAACCACTAGATTGATCTATACATTTCCCGCAACTAGAATTAATTCAGATAAAAACCACCTCGAAAGTAGCTAATATCTTTTCCTGGTAGTGAACATTTGTTCGTTCACCATTTATGGTAGTGAAGCCAACTTATAAAAAAACAATAAATTTTATTGCATCACTGTCATCTCAAACATCCGCACCTGCCTGACAAGTTTCTCCCATAACTTTACTACATCGAATATTCCAAGCTTTACTATACAGTAAACATTTCATAAAGAATTCAGCTTCTTTTTAAAAATTAATTACATCAAAATTTTTTGTCGAAGTTTCACCAAGCAGTTGGCAACAACGGGCCCGCAGAACTTTCTTAGGCATAAAATAAGGTCATGGTAACCTCGAGAACAAGATAAACAAGATACCGACATTGCGAAAATTCTTGTTAGTGTCTACTGCATCTCTGCTACACAGCAAACTCCCCCAAAATATTTTATTAGGTCCCTAGATTGCAGAGGTATGTCACAAAATGAACTTTCCTGTGAAATATTTTAGCGCAATGTTTGTGTCATGACAGTAACTTTGAGCGAGAAGCGATTCAGAAACGTGCTTCCATTTCGGCACGTCGTCATACACTAAAACTTTAAACACAGAATGTGCTTTAGGACTGGTTTCCATGAGCATGAGTTTTCAAACTGGGTTCCAAAAACTCAAGGGTTTCCCAATAGTTCCACAGGCTCTCAAATTTCCTCAGCCATCTCTGCCCTTAAGTAAAATGCTCATTCAGTTTAAGCACAGTATTAGGAGATCTCAGCCATTCATTGATGCACAACTATAAGCCAGACAATTTTCCCGCTATTTTTAGCGGGGAAATTCAGTTTCTCAGCTAGATTTAGCGGGAAAATTGATGTCACGTTACCTCAACACCTATTCAATTCCCAGGGAAATGAATTGGTGTTGAGGTCACGCACGTCAATTTCCCCGCTAGTGCGGTTACGCCGACGCCGCGAAACACGGAAACGGGTGCCTAAGAGCTGCGCTCTAAAACTTTCAAGTTAAGTAGAATTAGATATGGTGTATAAGGCCAGTGCTGGCAATACAGTCAAACCCGTTTATAACGAACAGTAGGAAACGCTACGATCAGTTCGATATAGCAAGTAGTTCGATATAGCAAAAGCCATTTACAACAAACTTCCACGATGCGTTCGTTGTAAGGCGAGAGCTTCTCTTTCTTTCTCATCTCTTCGCTTCCGCCTTGTAACAACGCGCTGTAAAGCTTTTTTTTTTTTTTATGCATGCAGAGTTTTTTTTTTTTAGCTTATCTTTTTTCTGAATCGCTTTTCTTTGTGAGCAAACGCTTTGGGATGAAAGTTTTTCGTTTTTTTCTGTGCGTGCGTGCAGAGTATTTTTTAGCTTTCTCCCTTCTGAATCGCTTCTCTTCGCTCAATTTTGTTCGCAACTTGAGCTTTTGGAATTTTCTTTCTTTCCTACTTCTTTTTTGGGCGAAGGGACAGGCTAGAAGAGGATTGTTTGTGCGTTTTTGAAAGCCTTCCCGGGGGAAAAAGTTCGATATAGCCAATATGTTGTTCGTAATAAAAAGTGCTTTTTACATGCATTTTTATTGAAATTTTTCGTGAGTTCGATATCGGCAATAATTCGTTGTACGTGGGTTCGCTCTAAACGGGTTTCACTGTAAGATAAGACACGGTCAAATGGGATGAGGATATTCTCCCAGTAAAAGAGCGGTCGATTAATTTCTATTTCTTCTCAATTATGTATCTTTTGTACACATTGTCCTCCGCAGTACATGTAACAAATTTCGTAACGGTTTCCGTGGCGTTTTGTCACTCTTTCCTCAGGGATCTTAGCCCTAAACACATGCTGCGTTAAAAACATTTCCGGGGGAGTTCAGTGAATACCAGATAGAAGATAAGGCCTGTGCATGACGTAATCCTTAGTGGATCCCCGACCTGCTTCAAGCGGAGAACAGGCTCAAGCTCTGCCATTGCACTCGATGCGAGACAATGCAAGACGCACTGGCGGCGCCGCTAGCTGGCAGCGCTACGTGGATCCACCAGGGATAACTTTTGTGGGGAAAAGGCGCAGGCCTTGTCTTCTGGGTGGTGTTCGTTCGGTCTTAAAGGGGCTGCCAAAAGGAGCGTGACGGGAGCATTCCGAGAGGTCCGACCTGGACGCTGAGCTCGGCGAGTCGCTTCTGGGCCTCCTTCTTCTGCGAGTCGAGCTGCCTGAGCATGGCCGACACTGCCTCCATCTCGGTCTCCAGGTTCCTCAGCTCGCAGTTCTTGGTCTTCAGGTCCGCCTCCCCTGGATGATCTCCTGCTCCAGGGTCGCCTTGTCCCTGCACAATCGCCGCACCCGGGGCCCGTCAACGACATGCTCCCGTCGTTCGGTCGATGACGCACCCGTCATTCGCTCGTCGATGGCTGGTTCGTATTTAAAACACACGAACCCTGAACCGTGGCAATAAGAGCCAAAATAGCGGAGTACTTCAACATGATAAAACAGTGCACAGAACACGGGGAACAGAAAAGGACAGGTAAAACGAAAGAGCGCCGACTTCCAACTGAATTACAATGAAAGAGAAAATCAGAGAACCCATCCTTTGGGAATGATTATCTACGTTAATGCGAATAGCATCAAACGGTGCGGAGTTATGCGCGTTCGTCAGGTGGCCGGCACACTCTAGATACGCCAGCCCACTCTTGAGGCGATTCTAAATTTGTTGACACTTTCACAGCCCTGCGCACGATCTCCGCAGCCCAGCACGTGCGTTTGTGTCACTTAGGAAGGCGAGCAAAGCACGCGCCATACGCACAAACACTCAAAATGGTACCGACCAGACTTTCTGGCGTCTCAGCTTAGTCTCAACCAACGGTATTTAAACGGTTGTTTATATCTTTACCATAGACGCGCACAGCGCTGTCACAGCTACCGGTGCGCGCGCGTCCATGCACGAGGGCTATTCCGCTCTCGTGAGGCTGAGCACGGCTGCTACATCACCCTCTCCCGAGCGCGGGAGAGGGTGAGCTAGCGGCCGTGCTCAGCCTCACGAGAGCGGAATGAGCCCTCGTGCATGGAACGCGCGCGCACCGGTAGCTGTGACAGCGCTGTAAAGCGCGTCCTATGGTAAAGATATAAACAACCGTTTAGAGTGCGTTGAATGACTGCCTTCATAGCTCTGTGGTTAGCGCGTCTGCCTGCTGATCAAAGGGTCAACGGTTCGAATCTCCAGCCGGCGCCGGTCTTTTTTATTTATTTATCGACCCGCGGCGTAAGAGGTTAGATAGCCAGATAGATGATAGATAGCATAGACGAAAAGTGCGTGAAGTAGCCAAAGAATGCTATTCGCATTAAAAGAACCTATGAAGATGGACCCCACGTGATAACTTTCACGTGGGGTCTATTTCTATGGGCTCTTTTTCTCCTCTTTCAAAATATATCAGTTGGGAGTCAGCGCTCTTTCGCTTTACCTGACCATTCCTCTTCCCCCATATTCTGTGCGCTGTTTTATCATGTTGAAGTACGAACTAGCTCAAATCACTACTTTACTACAGCGGACTGCATAGTCTAAGGAGGTTAAATGCCCCGCGGGGGCCCTTAGAATGCTAGACCATGAAACCTCTTGCCACGCTACGACAACGGGAAACCTAGCGGTCTATTTCGACCTCCCTTTTAACGGCTAAATGCATCCAAGGCTCCCGGCACATCAATTTTACCGCTCCAGCCTAAACGCCACTGTACCGGCTCGAATTGCCGTTCCCCCGTATGGCTCAAAAAGACGCGTAGTAAAAAAACACACCACCGCACTGTGGTGCATTCCTTTCCGTTAGCGTCTAATATTGTTTGCACCGTAAGTCTTTTATTAGCGTGAACCGACTCGCACAACCCCCATGTTAACGTCTTCCAAGTCTCCAATGCAATCGGGAGGCCAGGAGAAAGTAAGGTAGCTGCCACTTTGATCTCTTTAGCATCTTTTATAGAGTATGTACGCCAAACACGACGAAACAGCGTCTGCCATTAGCACGATGCAACGGCCAAGACTGCTCGCGAAAAATGAGGCGAATATTCGAAGACGAGGAGCAAAAAATTTTGGCAGCCAGTGTCCGTCGCTCGAATACGAACTCCATTGTTTCAACGCGCCGTTCTACACATACATTGATCGTGCATCTCGGCCGTAACTTCGTCGCAGCACGAACAACAATACCGACCCCTTTTCTGCACTGCCGTAGCAGAGGCAGTGGGTAACACAGAACGTACCGCGCGTTGCTTCGGGGCGACGTTGCACGGAGGAACTCGGTACGCATTTTATGCCTCGACAGCGCAAACGTTGTCGCGCGTGGCAACTCGGAAAGAGAGCCCCACCAAAGCTGGAGCTCCAGCGGGAGTAGACTGCAATGTTCGGGTCTCTCGCGGTTGCATTCGCAAGCTTTGACCCTATATATCGCGCACGCCCTCTGTCTACGAAGCGTGCATTCGTTCTCTTCCCTCTCACCTTCTGCACCCTCTCCCACCACATGTGCGAGCACTCTCGCTCAATGCCCCCTATACTTCGTTTCACCGTAACTTGGCAAAGAGCTAACACTACGTCCCCCTCAAGCCAGTCGGGGCGACGGATGGGAGCGCACGTACCACAGGTGTGGGGGCGAGAGCGTAATGGAAAACTGTTTAACTGAGAAGGAACAGACACGCAAGAAAAACAAGTCAGCAATATCTGTGCATACCTAAACGCATCAGGCAGGAAAGTGCTATCTTTTCTGTTTTTATGTCACTCTGTGAGTCTCGCAATTAATCTGTTTATTTGAGTTTTTGGACACCCAGAACAGCTTACGTCTAAAAGAAAACTTTCGTACAAAAAAGCTTCATAAACACGCTGGTGCTTTTATTGAGTTACTTATTTATGACAAACTTCAGTAATTACGGCCTTTGAAGCACGAAGGTAGCTGTGCCACATACTATAAAATCATGTATCAACGTTCACCATTTTTGATAGGATAAATGGTGAAAAATACAGAGTAGGCAATCTCTGGGAATGAGACGGCGAAAGTTCACCAAAAATGACCGATAAACACCACGGCCCCTGCCATTGACCAATGGCGCAAGAACCGAAGCCGCAGATTGCGGACACGGCAGATTACGTTCCACCGTGCGATAAACATGCGGAAACACGCTACAAACTCTTACGTCAAGGAAACTGATATCGCACATCGCAGACACAGCAAATTCGTGTTTCATGGTGCGATAAATATGCGGGAACATGCTATGAACTTGCATGTTACAGCAACCGATATCGTGCGTACGGCTCGCGGACACGGCAAACTCGAGTTCCATTAATTGCGCAATAAACACGCGGGAACCTGCTCCAAGCTCGCTTGTCACACGTACCAATACCACAAACTGCTCCGGTGATTCGTGGGGAATCGGAGGTGAGCAATGCTTACGAATTTTTAGCCTCTGGAAATAACCAGCCGGAAAAACAGGATGGCCGATTTCTCGAGGAAGGGCATTCGTACGAGATTTTACGGTAGGCTAATCATGTACTAAAAGCACACTGCAATCAAGTGATGGAGTTGACAACAACTAATGGCTGCTCGTGCCCCGTCAGCTTGTCAGAATGAAAGTGCCGCGATAGCGCTTTAGGAAGAGAGCCACTTGCATCTGCAGGGTCTTCATCTCCTCGGTGATCTGGTCCAGCTCCTTGTTGCCCGAACTGGGAGCAGACGTCGGGGGAGGCGTCGACGACGACAGCACGTCCAGGCCAAGAGGGACGTTCGAGTCCTGGACGGCAGACAATTCTAAGTCAAATTCGGGGGCTTTACGAGCCAAACCAACGAGGGCATTTGGCACGCCCTTCAATGATTTATTCAATCACTTGGGAGTTTTCCAACGTGCAACAGAAAACTTGGTTACGTGGCACATTCTCTGCAAAACGCCTCCGTCGTATTGAGGGCACCTCGGTCGGGATTCGAAGCCATACCCCAAAAATTTGCAGGCTTCGGTTTGCCTCTGGAGCCACCGAGGCAGTTAGACAGTTTTAGATTAAACTGCGGCTTAAAGATTTTAAAAGCAGAATGGTTTTATGGGCTTGTTTCTAAGCTTTCGACGTCATAAAGAGTTGCGCAATGAAAACATGACAACTCAGGCGTATGACGATCACGTGGTTGGTGCTACTATGGAACACGCCGTCGTCGCCTCAAGGCCGTGCACCACGACGGCACAGTGTCCCGTAGCCACGTAACCTCGACGTCATGCGACCGAGAACTCGGACGCGTCGCAACATCGCACGGACATCGCTCGATGTCGCATGACATCTCGTAAAGTCTCGCGACGTCGTGGCATCGCGTGACTTAAGATATGTCACGTGACATGATTCTGGAATCTGGCGTGACGCAAATGCTGGCCATTAGATTTAGCGGGAAGACGTCATGTTTCACGCCGTAACAGCCTTTCAAGCCCGCATTCTAAGTAATTAAGAGCTTTATATGTCGGATAAAGGTGACTAATTTTTAAGATTAAGGGCCACTAATGCGAACTTTGAAATCATCCTTTTATGGCATGCACCCTTAGCATTCTAGAAAGCTCAAAATTAAAATCATGCCTGGCTTTTTTCTCATATAAAAAAAAAAAACACAACCGAACGTCACAACATGCTTTTTTTCTGAGATATATCTCAGTAAAGAGGTACAATTTGATATTTGGTCATGCTTTTTTTTTTTTATAGGAAAAAGGTCACAAATTATAGTATAATTTTGAGTTTTCTAGGATGCTTAGGCGTGCATAGATTGAGCTCGAGCCATAAAAAGCGATTTCAAATTCCCCTTTAGTGGCACTTAAAGATAGGTGACGGCATCGAGAGCATCGCTGCTGCAGAGGGCTTCTAACCTTCACGCAAAGTCTCCTAACTGGCTGTCTCATGCTGCACGAGAGTAGCAAATCCTGCCATCTGGGATATCTGTTCACCGCGCGAATGTGATGCAACTACTCCGCATCACATTATTACATAGCCCCATACTGACCTTTATTTAACACGACCGATGGCTGCACATGCACTTTTCCGCATAGCATACGAAAGGGCCAGCCATTCCGACGTACCGAGAGGTCAGTGAATACAGGGCGTACCATAGATTGTGATGGGACCCGAAAATATGATCTTCACCAGGGTTTCGAGCATGTCGACACCACGCCTAGAGCAGCAGTTCTCAGACATGCAGACCCTAAGGACCCACGAAGGCTTTTTTTGAGGCCTGTGCAAGCCAATGGTCACCGGTCGAGTAAATCACCAATACATTTTTTGTGTTGTGCCCGTAAAAACATTACGCTTCTGTGCAATGTCTCTTCTGTACAGACTGTACTCAAGCCCAATGCGAACGTAATGAAGAATTGTATAAATGAGTGTATTGAAACCTTTCACAGATGCCTTTCAGTGAAACAAATGATTCAAGTGCAGGCGAGCTTGTGCAAGTTAAACACGATGGTTGAAGCCAGAGACTGGTCGAAAAACAAAAGAACTCGGTAGAAGAGAAGGAAGTGGACAGGCAACACCTTAATTTGGATGCCTGTCCACTTTTTTCCTTCTCTTCTGACGAGTATTTTGGTTTTTCAACCACAGTTTCTGGTTTCAACCATCGTGCTTGATGTCTTTAGGGGTGACGCGGGGTGGGGCTCACCAGGGGAGGGGCGGCAGCCTGCGCCTTGGGCCGCAGCGACGGGGGCATCATGTCGGGGGTCAGGGCCAGGGGCACGGGCGAGCCCCGCATCCTCTCCGAGCACAGGTGCATGGCCAGCGCAAACTGCTCCCCGGTCAGGCTCCCATTCTGCTTCGTGTCGCACAGGTTCCTGCAGCAACGAGAGCATCGCGGGCGTAAAGCAACTGAATTAACCCTTCAGTGTCAGGTTTCTTTCTTGACTGCATGCCGAATGCAAATTTTGGTCTCGATAACACCGCAGCATGCTCTGTGAAGAATATCTTTTTATTTAAGACGCTATTTTACGGTCAAAACTTTTGTGCCACGCTCCTTTCTGAGCGGAAAAACCTGGAGCACAAAATTCAGCTGAGATGTCGGCGGCGCCTCCACTTGCGATTGGCTGCCGCGCGCCCGTCGTCCCCGCTGAATTCTGTACTCCAGATTTTTCCGCTCAGGAAGGGGCGTGGCACGAAATTCGATCACATTTTCAGTAGGGAAATAGACGTCGCACGAGTATAAGTTTTGGATTTCTGAGATGCTATTATCTCGTAGAATGAGTTATCACCAAAAATAGATGATCTCAGAAACATCTTTAGTATACCTTTAAAGGGACACTGACACCCGCCAAAATTTCCGAGCAAAAGCTTTAAGGAGCTAGTGTCGCACAAAAGCCAGCGTCGGTGGGACAAGAAAATCCTGATTGGTCGAGAGGGTCACAACGTCACAGCCAAACGACCTCGCGTGGGAATTTAAAACAACCCACAACGCTCATGTGGAACGTGACGTCACGTGTGGAATGAAAGTGGTTAAAACATGACATTCATTGAGAATTTTAGGTCGCGGCATGTCTAAAATCATTTCACTTTATGAAGTCCTTCAATTGCCTTAAAGAAAAAATTTGAAAAATTTTAGGCTGAGGCGGGATTCAAACCCACGACCCCTCGGTTGCGAGTCAGACACGCTACTGATCAGGCCACGTAGACACACTTGCAAAGCTTGGGAACGAGCGGAGGTTCTTTAGCTTTCGCGCTTCACTCTTAAAGGCGAGCTTAAGCATACTCCTGTAATTTTATTAAAATATTTTTGTCAGGCGATTTATAGTGGTGTTAGGAGACTACCCAATCAGTATTTTGGTGCAGAGTCACATATATCTTTGATAAAGCCAAAAAACTTAACTACTCAAAACCGAAACATGAGCGCGAAAGCTCATGGCTGGGAATCATGTGGCTACACCCGACCAGATTTTTTTTTCCTCCACTTCTTTGGTTTTTGAAGCAGACGACGACAAAGTTGCGTGTACCGGTGGTCGTGCGACTGTTTTGCACTTATATCCCTTCCGCTCGATGTCCTGCACTTGAAGATCGATTGGCCGGTATCACAAACGACGGTTCCGGAGTAGCGACTTCACGTCCCTTGGAACGTTAATCCATCATGTGCTGCCGCCGTTTCGTCCAGCCCATGGTATGTCGTCAGATTGATAATGACGTGTACATGCACTGCAATTTATGCAAGATTTTTTTTTTTTTATCAACATATTTGCAGATTTTTGGTAGCCAAAAAAATGGGGTTTGTATTCTTTTCTATTTTTAATATTGAATGTGTCTTAGATAACACACAACTTTGAATATATTCGGTACGCATAGTTTGAGTGCAACATGACCATGGAAACGAGAGTAAGCGCGACTAAATCCAGCCAATTCTCAACCTGCCGTTTTCGGGCGGAAGAAAAAAACAAATTTTGAGCCACAAATTGTGTTTTTGGTAGTTGGGCTCTTATAGGTCATCTTCAAATAAAAACCCTGGCAAGCATAAATGCCCTGCCAGTGTCCCTTTAATAAAACAAGTTCTGTTCATCCTTCAAAAATAAACAATTTTCCCCACAGTACGGAGAGAGTCAAATTTTGTCCTAACAAAAAGACACGCTCTAGAGGTACTTGCACAGCACGACGCTTTCACCACGGCACAAGAAGCTAGTCTGTAGAGAGGCAGTCACGCTACTCGAGGGTCACGCGAGCTCACCAGATTTGCGCCAGGTCGGCTTGTGGGAGTCCTGTCTTGAGAAAGACACCCTTGACATCTGGACCCGTCACCAGGCCGTCCATGTCCGTGTCTAGCGTCACAAACAGCTGGTCGAACTTGGCCTTTTCAGCAGCGCTCACCACCCACGAAGCCGGCTTGTTCAGCGCCTGCCAGACAAATCCAAAACCTCTATCCACAAAAGTCACTAACTACATTTGTGCGATAGAGCCGATAAAGGGGACTTCTGGCAGTTTTCTTAGCAACCCAAACAAAACATATTTTTGGAATACCCAGGCATTACTTTTTCCTGGCATGCTATTTATTTTTTATAAATTCAAAATAGCCATTGAGAACACAGCCAATAAAGGTGATGTCAAAATCAACATTCAAACTTTCTCGCACTCTCTGGTGAGGTAACATCAGTGTTGGGTAAAGTACATCATGCGAGGTTAAGTACCTCAAGTAAAGTATTAAGTACACTGGAGTAATGTACTTGAAGTAAAATATTATAAATACAATATACTTTTGAAGTAAAGTACAAGTACTTTTTTAACAAACCTTTCATGGTGCACTTTAATTATATTTTCTTTCTTTTTCTTTTTTTAACTGGTATGCATTGACCAGGGGTACTCCGGGCGCATCAGTTATTTTCGGAAATGGAGGCGAATATTAGATAATGTCAAATGTCCACAGGGTAGTTGTTTCACTCTTGCTGGCAAACTATTTCAAATAATAAACTTATAAGGAACTGATTTATATCGGCCTTAGAGCCACCATTACTTCCTTCAGAGAAATTGCCAGATTCAAGAAAGCTGAACTTACAAACAAAAAAGTACTTACTACAGAACCTTTTTTTCTTTTTTCTTTCTTTTCTTCCCTTTTTTTACCTATTTTCACACACTTTCTTTGCATCGTTTCCTTTGTGCACCACGCTGAAGGCGTCATGCTGTTTGTGGGCACGCATCAAACAAATAAACAAATAAATCCGAATTCACGAAACAAAATGTTTGTAACTTTTGCGTGGTTTACGAAACGAATCCTACGACAGCTCCGAAGCTGTCTTACGCACTTCTTACGATCAAATCAGCATGGCTGACAGCGTCGCTCGGTTACTTGGCCGCGACGACCAACGGACGTTTATTTTCTACGTGCTCTTCTCACGCGTCCCGACTTCAAGCAGCAAGAGAAAAGTAAAAAGTACTTGAAACAGACCACGACGAACAAGAACGCTGGATCCACAAACACCGGGAAAAGCTCCAACGACCACGATTCCACCGACTCCGACCAAGCGAACTCGGCAGATAGGCCTAGCTAGGCACTTCGACGGTCCTTGGCCAAGACAGTCTGCCCACGACCGGCTGGCGTGCTGAATGGAATATGCCCGCGCGACCCTTTTGAACCCTTCCCGTATCATAGTTTGATTGCTGACCTCAATTTTAGATTAAGAGGTCAATCTCTTCCTCTTGTCATCTCCTTGTTTTCCGAGGCAGCGGTGACGAACGCTGTCGTCGAAAAGGGACTCTCATCGATTCTATCTCCTTGTTTTGTGCGATATAGAGCTTAAATAAACGCCGCATGGATTACCTTCGCAACACGGTATGTACACTTTGTTATTAGTATGCCATTTTTATTCTGACACGACTGCACCTCACTGTTGATCGCTATAACAGTTCGTGGGTCGCAATGCCGGTCCAACCTTTCTTTGCCAAGAGTCACATCAGTATCGAGTTGCAATCGTAAAGGATCGGTCCCAAGCGCTACCAATTCGCGGGCCAACAGCGCGAATCCAGCACTTCGATCAAACGCGCGCGACCGCTCCGAGTGTGAACAGGTATTACGTGGCTCTTGCTGACACTCTCGTAGTTCAAACGTATCTTCTTTAACGTCGGCTCGCTCTGCATCTCCGAGGCCGCGATAAACGCCGCGGCTATTTGTTTCCATCTACGTCGCTTTGCAAACGACTGACACGGGCCGTCTTTTACCAACGATGACAGTTGTGTTGACTTCGTAGCGATCGAGTTCGTAGCAGTCAATGGAGGCGGTTACGCATCCCGGCCTCGGCATTCGGGCGTGTTTAAATCGTGTTAGCGTCGACATATCACTGCACGGACACGAACCCTAGACAAGCGGTGGCAGAAAGGCCGCCTGTGTTTGTTGTTAAAAATCCACGTGCTCCGAACGGCTCCGAACCATGCCGAGCTCTCCGATTGGTTGTTCGTGCTGCCGAAGACGCCGTCGCCATAGCAACAGCACCGGTATGTTCTAGTTTTTCCGTACGAGAACGTCGCTTTCCTCCTCTCACTTAAGAACGCGTTTGTGAATACCGATTTCTCCTCTTCTTACGATGTTCTTAACTTACAAACTTCTTAGCTAAGTTGTCGTAAACTAAGAAGCTCTTCGTGAATCTGGCCTGATGAGCAATGCGTCGCTCTGCTCCCGCTTTCTGGTGAAGGTAGAGTTCCAGTATTTCTTCAAAGTTGACAAAGCATCATGTTATGATAGAAAGTTTACAGTACCAAATTTGGTGTATGTACTTTGAAGTCGGGACTTGTATTTTCCACAGAAACTACCAGAAAAAAATTCTTTGAAGCGCGATTTTTTTAGCTACCCCAACTAACTATATTTTCGGAATCACGGGTCTTTCCTTTCTGGTATGCTACTATTTAGTAGCATACCAGAATTTTATAACTTGATTTTAAGAGAAGCACCGTGCAATCGTTCAAGAACTTAGCATAAATGTCTGAAATGTTCATTGAGCATTTGACTGAAAACGATAACGTCATCTAAATAACAAAGACAAAATTTAAAATCTACTGTGTTTTGCATCGGTCATTGGAAGGTCGCCAGAGCATTGCAGAGCCCGAAAGAAAGAACTTCAAATTAGCACAGGCCGAAAGGCGTCGTAAATGCAGTTTTCTTGCGTGGAGCTTCAGCTATTTCCACTTGCCAGTAGCGAGGTCAGGAGTGCCAAAGTATTTGGCTCGGCGCCTCGATGGTGTCATCAAATTGGGAAAGAGAGGAGGCGGCTTTACATGTTACGTCGTTTGAACGACGGCAATGGACGCTAAACGCAGGCTGCCATCCTTTGCCAGCAGGATTGGTGCAGCCCGAGGCCTGTCTGGGTGTCGACGTGGTGTTCGATTACTCCTGTATGGCCAAGATCAAAGTCTCCCCGAGACATCCTCGAAAGAAAATAAGAGGTCTTCGAGGCCTGAGGTGTCTTTGTCGGGCACTCCGTTTGAAACGGAAGAGCTTCGAGCAACCATTGTTTGTCCCACTTCTCTCGATGAAGTAGTACCATGCCCTTGTAATCTGCTGGTACATCTAGGAGGTGGTCTTGGCAATCAAGTCTTCGTGGTCGTTATTCGGGTGATGGACGAATGCCGCCGTCATTCCTCGATTAAGTCATACTGTTTGTTCCGTCTCATTGAGAAGGCAAACCTGGACGCTCCTACCACCCGCAACGATGCTCAAGAGTGATGTCGCTCCTTTTAGCCCAAGGAGGTCTGGACAAGGTTCCAAGAGATCGTCAAAGGCTGATCCGACGTAATTAATGTGGCTGTTGTCAAAAGCTCCACCGTTAGCCGGAAGCACAGAGGTAGCGGCGAGAAAATTCTTGGTGGTTCCATCTCAACGTTGACAGTTCCCGAGCACGGTTTCTTCTGCTTTGCGACGAAAAATTCGCTTAGGTTAAGACAGAATTCAAAGTTTGTGACGAAGTCAATGTCAAGTATGCACTCCCGCATTATGCCACGAATCACTAACACTGGGTAAACCATTCTCTATGCCTCAGCCTCGATTACAGGGTAGCGAGTGCCTTCGATGTTCAAGGTCCCATTATTTAGGGCGTGTACATTGTGTTGTGGTATGCTATCTGGTCTTGCATCCTGTAACAGGGTGTCTAGCAAATTATTATTTTGAAATTCCCCGACTTTTCCAGGTTTTCCCTGACAATTTCAGATGAAATTCCCTGACCACTGTACAGGCGGTTAAATGTATAAGACCATTACAGCACAAGGCATTGAGCATTGGGCACTGCGAGGATCATTTTGCACGGGCTTAATCCAACTTGCATATTCCGAAATATTCGGGTTCGTCCAGTACGGATTAAAGGAGCACTTTCTTGCTGCCGACATCGTCAGTGAAGAGGCCACTCTCAGAAACATGATGAAACACGACGTTCAACCACACACATCAATAACCGAATAGCAACATGGCCACACGGCCGACAGATACATACTTTCGGCTTAAAGGGGCCCTGCAATCATAATTAAGCGTCTACCTTTTTGCGGTTTCCACGTCTCTTGGGGTTCGGGCAAGCCAGCGGGCACGGAGAGAGTCACTAAATATCAGTGCGTCATATTTTAACCGGACGACGCGGAAACCTCCTCCACCGACGGGGCGACCCGCGGTACCGAAAGCGCGCGTAATGTGACGTCTTAGGTCCTGGGCTTACTACTGGTCAGAGCCGCTAAAAGCTTCTTTTTAGTCGAAATACAAAATATAAGTGGCGCGAACCGTTTCAATTATTTATAAAAGTAGTTTTTGTTCAGTATTTGAGATCAGAAAAGAAACAAATGCAGTTTATAAAGTACAGAAACAAGAAATGATCCGTCGACATACCCGCCACCAATCGGTGGAAAAGGCGGCGCCTACTAGAAAGGAGTAGTGGGATCAGGCGCCGACACGGAAAGGTCCCGGATGTACGCGGCGGCGCTGCGGCCGTAGGGACCGAAGGACCCGGCCAGCTCTGAGCGTTCCCAAGGCCTTCGGTGAGCAGCTTTGTCTTGCGGTTTGGCCGTTTCGCGGTATGGCAGCGCGAAGTGGTTCCCATTCTGAACTGATCTTTACCCCGTGTTTGCTGTCGTTTGTGGCCAATGAAGTGTCATTCCGAATTTGTGTTTAATCGCGCAGCAAATGCAATGAGAGCCGCTCTAGCTGCCCGCTACATACAGCCTATCCAGAACACGCTTTAGTGGCGCCCTCTCGCGCCGTCGACACGGAGTACGGCAGCCGTGAGCGCTCGCTCAGCTCACCACCCCTCGTCTAGTTCACGGCCACTCGAGCAACCAAGGACGTCATGAAGGAGGTTATTTTTTGCTTGTTTTTGTAATTTTAATTTGCCTATAACTTCTAAAATAAATCGAAATTCGAGAAAAGAAAAGTGTCACTAAGTTACTACGTTCAGTGCGCTCAGGTTTGGTGCAAATTAAAAATTATTAAAAAAGCCATTGCAGGGCCCTTTAAGGCATGGATTGGGGTCTGCGGCTTTCCCATTTGTTACTAAATCTATTAGCTCTAACTGGATCTAGCTTAGTGTCACGCTTCAATCCAATCCAATCCAAGGCTTGGACTGGATTTGTCCACTGTTCTCTTTGCATCAGGTAGCACACTACATCGATCGGGTGAGCAGACAGTGTTGCGCACTCCTACTGATTTATCAGTAGATCTACTGATTTTTTCAGAAATCTGCTGACTCTGGTGATTTTACCACATAATCTACTGATGTTTCTCCTTTTGCCTACGCATGGTCCAAAACTACTACTATTTGCTCCAGGGTGCGCTCTTAGTACTCATGCGCACTTCGGCGGGTCATATATCGCGTGTGTGTGTAGGCGTTGTAAAAGGAAATGAGGGGGGAAAAATGAGAGCCAATAGTGTACGCGCACAGGCGGCAACACAAAAACCAAACGTAGGTGGATTGGCGTAAAAATGGGAAATGGGGAGGAAGGCTTGTCAAAGCTAGAGTCACTAGCAGAGCGACGGCACCGCCGGCCATCTGAGAGCGCACACCCGCTCGCGCTTTTCATGCCAGTGCCGTAGACGTCATGGTTTGAGCGATTTTAATTATGCGATATCTTCCGAAATAACGTGAAGTTTGCCACCACGATTTTTCCTCAGAGTTACCATGTTTCCTGAGGTTTATCCTCAATGCAAGCTGTCGCCGACCAGTCAAAACATTCGTGGAGGACTTGCAGAAAAATTTTGCAACAAATTTTAGACTCAACGAACAAGAAGTGTGAAACTACTTAATCTGAGCAGACTTCCAAGCAATAAAGACTGAGCGATTTCTAGTAATCCTGTAATAGTCGCGCGGCAGCTGACTTCCGGATATTGCAGGAAGAGTTCTTGGAAAATTTTCTTGGCATATAGTTTCTACTTTTTGTCACTGCTTTCTTTTGTTTTTTGTGGCATTTTTTTCACATGTGCTGTGCAAATAATCAATGCAATAACCGTGCAACACAAACAAGTTAATAGAAGAAACAGACAACCTAAATTTAGGAATCTACTGATTTTTGCTGATTTTTCAAGCTGAAATCTACCACTATTTTCATGGCATGTGGCAACACTGTGAGCAGAGCCTACGTTCCGCTTCTAAGCAGTATTTATTGCGTATATTTCTGCCCCCAAGTCCTCAAGTCTTTGCTCAGGGACACTCGATGGCGTTCCGGCTCATTTTCCCTGACTGGGCTCGCTTTTTGACAATATCCCTGACGATTCCCCGATTTTCCCCGGTAATTAAAATTTCCAGACAATTCCCGGTTTTCCTGGTCGCTAGACACCCTGTGTAATTCTGGTCACTCGTCAAAACTAATAATAGTCCCAGACGATCCCGAATTAATTAATAAATTTAATAAAACTCCCGCAATTGTTCTGTGTACCGCGACAGATGGTGTTGCTTGTTGAGCCCCAATGCCCTTATGAGCGCCGTTGAACGCCGTTGATTGAACTGTCGGTTGAGGCTGCTTCCTTCTCCGCCGTTGTTTATTACAACTGTGAGCCAAATGGCTGGCTCTACCACAATGGAAACAGCATTGTTGACGCAAGGCCGGGTGTGGCATCTGTTGTCCCCTGTGGAGGTTCTCCATCTTGTCCGCGAGAACGGCCTTAGAGGAGGTGGGGATGCGACGTCCGCTTTCGTAGCGAAGACGCTTGTGTCCTCGCGCGTATATGCAGCGAAAGACCTGTCTTACGGTGTCCTTCTCATAGTCTCGTCCCACTAGAGCGACAAACACTGATATTTGTCCGGCGACACCACAAAGTTTTGTGTCGCTGATGCTGTCCCACTGCAACGACCAACACCCGTGACAAACGGTATCACGACGATCGAGTTCTTGTCTGTCGTTGGACTTGAAGCGCAGCAAGCAGTCCCACTGAGAAACATCGGAGACAAACTTATCCTCCTCGCCCACTTGTGCCTTCTGTTGCCTCCCTTCCCACCCTTCTACCCTTCCTCCCGTTCCTCCCGCGGCTCAACCTTCAGAGAAGCCCTTGGCGGCCACTGATTGTTCCCGCAGTTCCGGCCCTCGATTGCTTGTAGTGGTCGCGGGCGTGACTTGCTTGCTGGCGGTCGTGTTGCGAAAGAGAATTTGCTGTGGCTGGCTTAGCTCACGAAAACTTGGTGCGCGAGGTGGTGCTTGAAGACGCCGAGGTCTATGCCCCTCCATCAGGATGGATACACCCCTGTTCGAGGACTGACCAAAGGAAGACCGCTCACCACGAAGTAGGACACGACGTTCCGCGACAAGCCATTCCGGCAGACGAGAGACTTGTCATCACGTTCTGTGATAATCAGGATGCCGTATTGTCCCCCAAAAAACGCCTGCCCTTGATCATTCGGATATGAGGTTATAAACATCCTCAAAATCAGGTTGAAATTTCGTGGCACTCACCTAGAATGCCTTGAACGACCCAAAAAAGGAACGATTCGGTATCAATTGTCACGACTGTTTGTGGAATGTCACCAACGGCAAACAAAGACAAGTGGAAGCTTTAATCAAGAAATAAAGGAATCGTCTCCACTTTCACCGTGTTTGTCGGCGCGTTTTGCGCTCATAGAGCAAAACACGAAAACCGCGTCGCCAGACTCTCTTTGTCTGTATATTTTTAAGTGTTTTGTTGACAACTCCGGTCACACTAGGAAAGAAGTTTCCTTGTCCCCGTGTTCTGTGTAGTGTCTGCCAGGACGGCGGACTCCTACAAACAACAGGCTGTCAGTTGGTGTCGTCTGTTGCTCGTTGTTGTGTGTCGCTGTAGTTGCTGTTTGTCGCTCTAGTGGGACGCAACTATAAGACAGCCGGCGCGGGTGGCCGCGGTTACCACTAAAGGTGTTGGAGCAGTGGCGAGCAGGCGGCACCGAAGGCTGCCTGCCGTCCAGTCCAGCAATCAACTCATCGTGCACGCGGGTGTCATTGTTTCCTTGAGCCATCCCAGGGTACGCCTTTGAAAACAGGTCCATTGGGTCGTACGCAAACATGTTTTATTGTTCCCCGGAACGGTGTGCCCGTGCTCAGAGGTGTACTGCGGCAACTTCTCTTTCGAGTAGAAAAACCACTGCCCTTTGACATGGCCGCAGACCGTCAAGCTGAACCACGATTGGTCTTCTAAACATGGATGCTGGTACATCAGGAATGTTTGTCCGTGCAGCCGCGTTGGTACAAACAGCAGCTTTTTAATGCGAAAGCATTAACTGTCCCATGGAGCGAGCAGACGTCATCAGTTTGAAGTGCGAAAACGGGACCTAGTTTCCCTGATCCCAAAAATACCATTGGCTGGAGCGCGCAACGAGGCACCCATTGGCCGCTGCGCGCATCAGTTTCAATGACTGCCGCCAGATGGCGCTGCGTGTCCGTGCCGCCAGCGCGCCGATAAAACTAAACGCCGCAACCCCATGCCCCTAAGGGCCTCGTGCTGGTTAAAACGGACACGTTGACGAGCGCTCGCTCGTCTCGCCGCCGACCAACATGCCGTCGCCTCCATCATCTACATCCTCGGCGGTGCTTCTGCTCGTCTCGCCGCCGAAGAACATGGCGCCGCCTAGAGCATCCATCCACATCGTCAGTGGTGCTTCTGCCACAACTCGAAAACATTACTCGTGCCACAAACTTCCGCAGATCACTCCGCGGTGTTCCATGGGACATTCATGCTTTCGCATTCACAACTCATAAGTGCTTAGGTGTCTTCCTGACTCTTCGTGTCGTCCCACTCGTTTGGCACAGTGCAGACGTTGAAGTGGCGCTCCCGAGCATCATGATCCCCATCCCCAGAAAAGATTTCGGGCATCGACCTGTAGTGCCTAGACGGGTGTAGCAGTCACCAACGGGACCTAGTTTATCTGGTCTTTATCTGGCCGCTGCCACAAATGTTGCGGTTTAATGGGAAACCTTATAAGAACTGATTTTGCAGCCCGTTCTTCAGCTCAACCAGCGTCTCATGTTCCACTCACGTCGCCTTCCTTTCACACTACAAAAAAAAAATAAAATAAAATAAATGGCAACATGTATAGATAATAAAGATTGATGAACCTTGCACAAAATGGCACAAATTAAAGTTTGTGTGGGACACATTCTGTGCCCCTTGGTCTTTGACAGCATGATCAAGCTCGTATAATTTTTCTGCTATTTCACGCGAATAAACTTTATTATTACGGCATCATCCCCACTAGCATGTCACAACACTAAATCTGGCCACAGTATCTTTGGGCCGAGAAGTTAGAACAAAATAACTTTAAAGTGAAAACACTTTTTTAGTCGCACCCCTTAAAAAAGTTCTTGCCATCGCATCAGAACGCATGCGCATGAGTGAGGTACACGTACAGTTCTCCTCCGTTTATCTCGTGCATGTGCAGGTCAGGGGACGAGGCCTTCACTGGACGAGTCGCAGTCTTTGCAACACCTCGCAAGAGGAAGGCGCAGACTGAAGAGGAGATGGCCGAAGAGAAGTGGAGATGTGCCGAGTAGGCGTGTTCGACATGCTGAGTAGGAACGTGCTCGACATGCCTGAGTATGAATGTGCTCAACGTGCTAAGCAGGTTTGTGCTCGACATGCTATGTAGGACCGCACATGATGTGCCGAGTAGGACCGTGCTGAATGTGCCAAAGAGACGCCGAAGGGGAGCGTGCAACGTTTGGCTCAAGATAGAGAAGTGAGGTGGGCCTCTTTTGCTAGGAAGGAAGGTTGTGTGAAGAAATGAGAAGCCGACAAAAGATTATACCACAACAAGCAGCGCACCAATTTGCTCTGCACAGAAGAGCAATGCTATCGCATTTCGACAGTCTGCACTGCAGCCACACAGCCTCATTTAGTAACGCAGAATGTGTTTCATCAGCCGATTTTAGTGGAGATCTACAACGTTTTGTTGCATCATTTGGCTATAACGACAAACAAACAGTAACAATGTTACAACCATAGAGAACCATATAAAAGACTCAGCAGCAGGACTTAAACCCACCACCATGAGACTGTGAGCCAAGTGCTTTACCGACTGAGCTATCGAGGGTCGGCATTTGCTCTCGCATGCAAAAGTAAACACATTCGCATGGTGCGTGCCTTTGAAAACATTGATTGAATAAGGACGGTTTCTCGATTCCTCCCATGCTGCGCCATCATGGCACGTGTCAGAAATGGAAGCGAACCTTTGTGTTCCATAAATAGGTGGCGCTGTTGAACTTTAGATGCTTCTCTCTCGTTCCACCGTGGCCATGGCTCCTACGAAGCAGACGGCCGCAGAAAGTATGCGATCTTATCGGGAACTCAAGAAACAGCAGATGCAGCAGGAAGCTGTATACTTTTTTGTTTCATACCTTATGAGTAAAGTTCCGGTTTTTCGGATGAAACTGAAAAAAAATTCTTATCAGCATTCGCCGGTAAAATTTAAAAAATTTTATATTTATCTGAAGAACTCTGCTTTTCAAGCTCAGGTTGCTCCTCTAAACCAGTTTCGACTACCATCACGTTTTATTAGCACTGCCAGTTCACAAAACATTTTTCCGTGGCCAGTTGGCAATGCTCACGCGCAGAAAACGAGACCAATGCCCTATTCCCATTAGAATAACAAACAGAAACAACCAAAACAGACAAACCTCACGCACAAGCAGCACGCATGTGAAGGCATCTTTGACAAGCTTACAATCACTCAGGAGACTGCAAGCCTGCCCAAGCTACCTTCGCATGCATGCTGCATGTGCTTCAGGCTTGTCACTCTAGTGGGTCTCAAACGTAACAAGGCACGTCTGCAAGCAACGTCTGTCGTTCGTTGCCCCTGCAAAAACAAACCAACCTCGAAGGCAAGCTCTGGACGTGCAGTGCTCACGTTGTGCAGGGCCACATCCAGGGCTCCCACGGATGATGGTGTGCTTGGTCGCCGTCGCGTGCCCAGGGTGTCCGTGGAGAAGTCCGGTGGGAGCCCGGCCACCAGCGGCCGACCGGACTGCTTGGACCTCGGCATGAGCTCGGCCGGGAGCACGCTCGGGATGGGGCAGTTGTCCAGCGCCTTGTACACCAGGTGCATCGCCTGGCCAATCGATCGATCCACCGATTAATCTCTCGTAGGTGCATTGCCTGGTCAACATCTACCAATCAATATCTTGCACGCAAGGTGCATTGCCTGGTCTATAAATCAATCCCTCGTACACCGGGTCCACTCCCTGGTTAATCCATCAACCAAACCTTGTACACCAGGTGCGTCGCCTGGTCGATCGATAAATAGACCGATTAATCCCTTGCAGGCAAGGTGCATCACCTGGTCGATCCACCAATCAACCGACCAATTCATTTCTTATACACCAGATGCATTGCACGATCGATCAATCGCCTCATTAATTTTTCGTACACCAGGAGCATTGCCCGATCAATCTACCAATTAACCCCTTGCACATGAAGTGCATTGCCTGGTCATTGACCAATTGATCCCTCGTACAAAGGTGCATTGCCTGGTTAATCAATCTACCCATTAATTCCTTGCACACGAGGTGCGTCGCTTGGTCAATCAATCAATTCCTTGTATGCCAGGTACACTACCCGGTCAATCTATCAGTTAACCATTTAATTCCTCGCACACCAAATGCATTCCCTAGCTGGGGGAGAATGAATATAACGAATTCTGCATGTACCGTAAAAACCCACATATAATACGAGGTTTTTTTCAGAATTTTGCCATGTAAAATTTGCGGCTCGATATTATACGCAGGTCCCAACAATTTTCAGTTTCTATGAGGCGCGATCTAACGCAGTTCGACGTAGTTTCGGCTTCGAAGTAACATGGCGTTCAAAACAGCTATCATCATCATTAAAATCACAATGTCCGAGGCGCCACCATCTGTCCACGGTCAGGCTAGGCATAGTAGGCAATGGCGTCGGCGCATAAATAATACTCGGCCGCCTTCAAAAGAAAAGTCGCTTTGGTCGCGGAAGACATCGGCAACAGTGCTGCCGGACGACGATTCGCCGTAAATGAAGGCAGCATCCGCGGATGGAGACGACAAAAGCAAGCTCTGTTTGTGTGCAATGGAACAAGGAGAAGCTTTAGAGGCCCAAAGAATGGCGTGTTTGCCGACGTCCGAGGCAAGTCTCAGCGATTTTGTGAAAGAGCAACGTGAAACGGCACCTCGCCGTAAACATCGAGCGGATGCAAGAGAAGGCGAGATAACTTTGGCGAGCCGACATTGGGTTGCTAGCTTTATGCGCCGCGCCAGGTTTTCACTGCTTCGGCGCACGCTCGATGCTCGCTCTTTCAAAAAGTGCGGGAGTTCAAATGCGCTCGACGGCAATGAAGACGACTGCCTTTGGGAGGAGGAGTTGGACAAGGAGTCTGATGGAAGTGATGACAGTGATTAAGGTTAATTATGATGCCAATAAACATTTTTCTTAAGACTTCCTGGGTCATATTTTACGGAGAAAATTTTCGCGGTCTTTAAATTGTTTTGTATTATACGCGGATAAAAATTTTTTTTTTCTTTTTTCGCAGTTTTTAAATTGTGCCTCGTACTATACGCTGAGTTCAGTATTATATGCGGGTTATTACGGTAGATAACGCATTTCAGATTCCTGTTGACTTCATTATAACCGGCTTTGACCGTATCAATACTTTGCTGGCTGTCGGTCGATTGCCCAACATTGAGCCGATAATAATACAAGAATGCGTGATTAATACGAAAAGCAATGCATGCACCTCAGCCAACATCCACCCTAGAAAGAAGAAAGGAAAGGCTCCAACGCAGTGCGTGAAGCTGAGAGTTAAGTTAGTCGGTTTCAAACTGAATGATGTACAGCGCAATCCACTAATAACAATACCACATATAATGATGTACCGCTGATAAAAATTAGTTTCTAGAGTTTTTGGACTAGAAATTATCAGTTTCTAGTCCAGATAGTACTAACGATAATCGGTTATAACAATTGCATTATCAGGTTTTCTCATCATTATAAGTAGATTGCACTGCATACTATTGAGCATGAAAATCAAGCAAGCATACTGCACATTACTGGGTTCACTCTTCAAGCCTCAGAAATTGCCAATGAAGCAAGTAAGCTGGAAAACGAACATACAGTGGTTTAAGCTGAAAAAGAAATATTTCAAAGCATGCAAAAGTGACAAGGAATGACATCCAACAATTTGCAATCAACACATATAGACTAATGCAAGCTTCAGAGGCTCCATACAAGACAGGCAAAAAATCTTTTCCCTTTATACAGACATTAGTCTCTCAAGAGTGATATGACAACCAATGCTTGGAAAGTATTCTGGTCGTGGCAATCTTTGTGCAGACAGTTTTCATCCATCGTTAAGCTATAAATGAGAGGAGCATTGAAGCTCTCACCACAATGAACTCTTCTTCATCCAATGCACCGTCCTGGTCGACATCGCTCAGGTCCCAAATCTGCAAGTGTGAGACGGCTGAATCGAGGCACCCGATGCAAAAGGTGTAAGGGCTGAAGTTTCCAGTCTGTTTTGCAAAACTCACCTTCCCAAGAACATCCACAGGAAGCTTCGAGTTCAGCATCACCTGAGGTAGCAAACATTCATGGCATCACCTCACCGGACATCACCGTATGGCGTGCACCAAAACACGTCGTAAATGGAGGCTCAAAAATAAGAAATTATAACGAGAAGCCTACGGCACACGTAAGTTCTGAGACTTCAACTACCATAGTTTCTACACAGTAGTCTGCACCTGGTGTATAGTCCACAGGGGCAAATTTCAGCTGAAGAAAAAAGTTTTCCTTATATACAGGGTGTCAGAAAAGAAAATTTACAGGAGTTTTTTTACCGCAAAATAAACTAGGCATCGCTGAACGCTCATTCTCCGCCCAAAGGTACCGCTAGAGGTCACAACCAGATGCCAAAGTTTCGCTCGAGTCCGATACCTTATTCAAAGTTATAAGTGATTTTCTGAAAATTTCAATGGGAAAATGGAGCCCGTTTTTGCTCGTTTTCGGTTTCTGGTGCCATAGAGCCCCATGTATTCGAAAACTCCGTCGGCTGCCATTTTCCCATTGAACTTTTCAGAAAATCACTTAACTTTTGAATAAGGTATCGGATCGAGCTGAAACTTTGGCATCTGGTTGTGACCTCTAGCGCTACGTTTGGGCGGAGAATGAGCATTCGGCGATGCCTTGTTTATATTTGCGGTAAAAACCCTGTAAATTTTCTTTTGTGACACCCTGTATATACCGTAAAGTACCAATGGAGTGCCCAGCCCATTTCCACTGGAAACTGGGTTAATCTACAAATGGGCGCTTGAAGTGGACGCTTCTGCGGTACTTTATGGTAGTCCGCACCTGGTGTATAGACCACAGAAAAAAATTTCGATTGAAAAAGAAAATTTTTTTTTTCAATAGTTAGCATTTGGTGCATTGTCTGCACCTGATGCTTAGCCTGCATGTAAAAAATGATCAAACATGGCCTTGCTTTATTGGCTCACAAAGAAGCTTCTATCACAAATAAATATCATTCACATACTGTCATTCACAAAATTTGTCACGTCTCGTTATAATAAACAAACAATCTAACAAAAA